>ML108723.1:11669-43870 GCA_003697995.1 Taxidea taxus jeffersonii | reverse complement strand
CCCCAAAACCACTGATCCTTACGCTTTCCCCATAGTTCTGCCTTCTTCAGAATGTCATATAGTTGGAATCCTATAGCATATCAACTTTTCAGATTGGCCTCTTTCACGTGGTGATCTGTGTTTATGTTTCTCCCATGTCTTTTCATGGCTTGATAGCTCATTTCTTTTTATTGCTGAATCGCATTCCGTTGTCTGGCTGTACCACAGTTTTTCTAATCTATTCACCTCCTAAAGAACACCTTGGTTGCTCCCAAGTTTTGGCAGTTATGCATAAAGCTGCTATAAACATTTGTGTATGGTCATAAGTTTTCAGCTCATCTGGGCAAGTGCCAAGGGGCACAACTGCTGGATCATATGGTGAGACTATGTTTAGTCTAAATGGGAGAGCCCTACAATGGAATATTATGCAGCCTTAAAAAAAGAAGGAAATTCTGACACTTGCTAAAATGTACGTTAACCCTGAGGACATGATTCTAACTGAAATTAGCCAGACACAAAAGGACAAATACTGTGTGATTTCACTTATATGAGGTACTTTTAGAGCAGTCGAAATCTTAGAGATGGAAAGTAGAATGCTGGTTGCAGGAGCTGGGGAGAAGGGGAGTGGGAAGGTGTTGTTCAGTGGAGACAGAGTTTTAGTTCACAAGATAAAGGAGGCGGAGTTACGAGATGGTAGAGAGTCAATAGAGGAGATGGTTGGTACTTATGGTTGTACAACATTATGAATGTATTTAATACCACTGATGTACACTTAACAATGGTTAAGATGGAAAATTTTATGTGTATTTTACCATAATAAAACCCATAGGGAAAAAAGGCCATATAAAGCAGAGAAATTGTTGGGGGCAGGGGGAGGAGAGTATGCCTTGTTTTCTAAGAAACTGTCAAACTGTCTTTCAAAGTGGCTGTTCCACTGTGCATTTCCGCCAGTGATGAACAAGTCCCCGTGGCTTGCATCCTCACCAGCACTTGACCTTGTCCATTCCAGTAGGTCTGTAGTGGTGTCTCACTGTTGTTTTAATTTGCATTTGCCTAATGACATGTGATGTGGAGGATCTTTTCTTAGGCTTATTTGCATCTTCTCACTTTTTTTTTTTTTTGGTGAGCTGTCTTTTCAGATACTTTCTACATGTTTTGATGGGGTTATTCATTTCCTTATTGTTGAGTTTTGAATTCTTTGTGTATTTTATATAGTCCTTCATGTGTTTTGCAAAGATTTTCTCCCAGTCTGTGGTTGGGAGTTTTCACCAAGCTCCTGGAGTTTCATCATACTTCCTCTGTGTGTGTGTGTGGGGGGGGGTGTTGTGTATAGCAGGTAGGATTGGAAGGGGGATTAGGATTTAACAGAACTTGATGCAGTCCTCAAGAGGCTTATATTGTGATTTAGGAGAGAAGATCACATAGAAATTAAATAACAAGAATCAGAGGGACCAGAGAGTCCCAGGGGCTTCCTGGTGTCTGGGGAGAGTGATGGGTGAGGGTGGGGGATAAGACAAGGGTAGGGACTAGATAGACAGGGAAGAAGAGGCAATGCCTGCCAGGCTGGGCTGGGTGGGAGCGGCAGGAGGAAGATACACACCTGGGAAAGCAGCTTAATCCCTGCTCAGGCAGAGCCCTGGGACATCTTGGAGCAGGTTGGATATGGCTGGGCACCGAGTGGACCCCGGAGATTTGACAAAGGCCCAGAACATGGGGTGACTGGTTCTGAAGACAGGCTTCACCCACATTTTGATGTTTCTGCTCTCCTCACTTCCCACTTGACCACTTCTCCAGGAAAGTCTCCAGCTGGGAAAAGAGGGAGACTCTTACCTAGCACAGTCATTTAGAAGGGGAAAAAAGAAAAAAGAGTTCCAAATCTCATGCCCAGACACCCAGCTTCTGCCAGTCTGACCACCTTGTCTCAAAGTTGCTGCTAAGACAGGGAGGGGTAGCACCAGAGAAAAATGGGAGCTTTTCTGCAGAGCAATGGGCTGGCACCTGGCAGGGCCCTCGCTCCCGCCCGCAGCCCAGCAAAGCCTTGCCACCTCCCAGAAAGCATTTGAGCAGCCCGGCCAGGTCACTTGGGGTTGGCTGAGGACACAGCCTGACTCCATTCCATTCTAGCCGCTGGCATTTACAAGGCTCCTGCGTGCCCAGACCCAGCTCAGCACCCCAGGGTAGGGAGAGGAGGTATGAATTCTCCTCTGCCCATCAGCCCCTTGCTCCCGGAGAAGATCCAGCACCAGGCCTTCCTGGAGGCTGTCTTAAATATCTGGAGAGCTTGGGAGGTTCCAAGGAAGGCACAGTTCAGGAGAAAGTCTCCAAGCCCCAACAGGGCCAGTGACCAAAATGGCAGAAACACAGCTGTGGCATGAACTGTGTCCCCTTGAATTCACATGCTGAAGCCCTCCCAACCCCCACCTCCAGTGTGATGGCATTTGGACAGGGCTTTGGGAGGTCATGAGGTTAATGAGGTCATGAGGTTAGAAGAGGCCCTCATGATGGGGTTTGTGGCTTTGTGAAAAGAGGGAGATAGGGGCACCTGGGTGGCTCAGAGGGTTAAGCCTCTCTGCCTTCGGCTTGGGTCATGGTCTCAGGGTCCTGGGATTGAGCCCCGCATCGGGCTCTCTGCTCAGCGGGGAGCCTGCTCCCTCCCCTCTCTCTCTGCCTGCCCTTTGCCTACTTGTGATCTCTCTGTGTCAAATAAATAAATAAACAAAATCTTAAAAAAAAAAAAGAAGAGGGAGATAGATCAAAGCATGTTCTCTCTCTCTCTCCTCCCATCAGGTGAGGATACAGTTGTCTGCAGGTGGGCAGGAAGCAGAATCCTGCCAGGAAAGGCGGGCACCTTGATCTTGGCTTGCAGTCTCCAGAACTGTGCGAGGTAAATGCCTGCTGTTGAAGCTGCCCAGGTGTGGTTTTTGTTGCAGTAGCCCGAGCTGACTTGCACAAACACGCCTGTGGTGCTTCCTTCCCAGACCTCTGCCATCAAGGACTGCTGGCAGCATGGTCACCCTGGGGCTTTGGCTTCTCTGTCCTCTGGCTTCACTGCTACTCCCCTCCTGCACACAGGATCACTCCCTGACCCCCATCGCCTCCCCTCCAATGCTCAAGCACAGCATAAATTAAGATGCCCGAAATATGTGAGCGTATTTGCCCCTTCCCCGGCTGCTGCCCTAACTCTCCTCCAGGTGACTGCTAGTCTCCAACTTGGCCCCTGATGCTCTAGGCCAGCAGGGCTTCTCAAAGTGTGCTCCGGGGACCCTTGGGGGTTACCAAGACCTTTGCAAGGAGTCCATGAGGTCAAACGATTTTTATAAAACTAAGACCTTATTTTCCTTTTTATTCTCATTTTTCTGGAGCTGGCCATAGGCCAAGAGCCAGGGGCACCCCTTCCTCCAGACTGATGAACAGGTGTTCTGGAACGTTCCAGGAATGTCAGGCAGCTTGGATTCCGGTTTCAGGTTTTCTCTTCAGGAAACAATAGGTTGAATTACATAACAAAGGATCCTTCTGTCTATAAAAATGGCATCACTCTATTTTGAGTGGGGGGAATCTTGGTGTTTTTCTTGTAGATTGGGGTATAATTGTGTTTTCCCTCACCTATGTGGTAGAGCTCTTGAGAAAACAAAAGAGATTAAACATGCATGTGCTCTGGATGGGGAAAGTAGCTCCCCACTTACCAGGTGTGATTATGATGAGTGGGGCAACCCAGTAAACATCAGAGAAGTCAGAGGCCCGTCCCAGCTGCCAGCCTCCTTGGAGACTGTGGCAGGGAGGCTCAAACCAAAGCAGCCGGGCTCTCCAACAGCTTCTACTTTAGGAATTGGAATCGTTTTTCCTTAAAGGATCCCTGGGGCTCTGGAGCTGTAGTAATAAACTAAACCAAACCAAACCCCGTTCCCTGTGGTTCAGCCTAGATCACTTCTGGCCCTTCAGTGTCTTTCTCCCGGTTTTCCTTATAAGCCCATTACCTATCCGTCTGTCGATCTATCACCGCAAAACTTTTACAACGATGGAATATAACCTACACACACACACACACATATAATGTATAAATATGAGCATAATGAGCTAATATAAAGCAAACATCTAAATACTGTCCAGCTCAAGAATTAGAATATTATTGGCACCCCAGAAATATCCCCACAAACCCCTTCCCCAAACTGAAGGTAAACACTCTCTTTCTCTGTTTTTTAATGGTAATGACCCCCCCCCCCCCCCACAGTCTCTCCCAGGTCTCTTATTGTTGGAGGCTCCTGGGATCAGGGCAGGTTTTGCCCTCTAGGCCCCTGGCTTTAACTACTTCTAGATGCTGCCAATTCCCAAACTGCGGACCTCTAGCCTGCTCCTCTCCAAAACCCTTCAGATTCCTGGTGTCTAACTCTGTGCTTCATGTCTCCCCTGGGTATCTAAGTGATACCTCAAACTCCACTTCTGATCCTCTCCCCCGAATCTGCCCATGTCAGAAAGGACAAAGCTATCCTTCCTGCTGACTCATTCACTTCTAACCCCCCAGATTCACTCCAAATCACTGGATCCCCAGAATCCCGACTCCTCACCTCCTGTACTCATCATCTCTCATTTAGATAACTAACATAGCTCAACTGATCCCTTCGCTTCTATCTTTGCCTCAACAGTTGGTTTCAAACCCATCAGTCAAATTCTGTCTCTGCTCTGACATCACCTTGTGATAATCTCCCATCACACCTTGAGTGAAAGCCAAAGTTCTTACAACCAGTCCATGAACTCCTAGATGCTCTGCCCCTGACTGCGTGCCTCTCCGACCTTATCTTCCTTTCGCTATCTCTGTTCCAGCTGCCCTCTCTGCTGTTCTTCAAATGCCCCAGGCCTGTTCCTGCCCCAGGGCATTTGCACAGGTTCCTATCATACTGAAACTCTCTTTCCCAGGGTCTCCGTGGACTTCCTCTCTTGCCTCCTTCAAGATTTTGCTCTAGTACCATGATCTCTGGAAGAACATTCTTTTTTTTTTTTTTTTTAAGATTTTATTTATTTATTTGTCAGATAGAGAGCACAGGAGCGAGCACAGGCAGACAGAGTGGCAGGCAGAGGCAGAGGGAGAAGCAGGCTCACTGCTGAGCAAGGAGCCGGATGTGGGACTCCATCCCAGGACGCTGGGATTATGACCTGAGCCGAAGGCAGCCGCTTAACCAACTGAGCCACCCAGGCGTCCCTCTGGAAGAACATTCTTGATGAGCATTCTAGGACCCTGGGATCATGACCTGAGCTGAAGGCAGACACTTAACCGATTGAGCCACCCAGGTGCCCCTTTATTTATTTATTTATTTATTTATTTATTTGTAGAGATTTTATTTATTTATCTGAGAGAGAGAGAGCAAGAGAGAACACAAGTTGGAGGAGAGGCAGATGGAGAGGGAGAGGCAGACTCCACCACTGAGCAGGAAGCCCAATGTTGGGGTTCAATCCCAGGACCTACCCGACCAAGCCACCCAGGTATCTCTATTTATTTATTTCTTAATTGGTGGCTGTTAATGGTGTGTCACTGAAGACATAAACTCACTCAGATCCTAACTGGAAAGGAGGGAACCTCAGATCTATTCTTGCTTCTTCTTGGAGACATACAGCCAATTAACCCATGAGGTCCATTAGATCCTCATAATAAGCCCATGAGGTGCATAGAACAGGTCTCATTATTCCCATTTTATAAATAAAATGTAATAAGGTAGAGATATTTCTCTTCAACTAAGCTTCAGGTGGAGGGAGGTGTAGTTTGGAAATACCCAAACTGCTTGGTGGGCTCCTCCACATCAAAGGATCAACGGCGGGGGGAGGAGGAGCTGGGCTGGCAGTTCTCCAGAGGCCCCCTGAGGCGGGGAGGGGCGTGCTACCAGTGCAGGCTTTGGAGCCTGTACAGTGTGAGAGGGTGGTTTTGTGGCGAGGGCACAGAGCTGTAGGCTCTCTCCCTGGGGGTAACCCAAGTTTCTGGGAGAAGCTCTGATCCATGAAAATGCTAGGGGATGCGGATTTTTTGATAAGAACTTCACGGGTCATGCCTTGGTGTCTGAATAGGGTGTGGAATGGACCAGAAGCTCTACAAAAGACCACAGGAAGGACAGATGTGAGAGACCCTCACCACTGTGGCTTAGTTCCCCCCAAAGGGATGGGAGGAATCCGAATAGA
Organism: Taxidea taxus jeffersonii; assembly: GCA_003697995.1. Taxonomy (NCBI): domain Eukaryota; kingdom Metazoa; phylum Chordata; class Mammalia; order Carnivora; family Mustelidae; genus Taxidea; species Taxidea taxus. The sequence goes on along the minus strand of ML108723.1, from coordinate 37,729 downwards.
CCCCTGTGCTGCATTTTATTGGCACGTGGAGCTCATTATAACAGTCTGAACTTTATGAAGGTAGATAACAAGATTAGTCCTCTTCCCGAAAAATCCTTCCCTGAAGTAAACAGTGTAAAAGGTGTGCATTCTTCCATGTGTGTACTTTAATTTGGAATCCAGGGGCCTGGAGTCAAACTCTTCCTCAGTCCCGGTTCATGACATGCCTTGATCATCCCATGTCATACCATGACATACATCCTTGATCCATTGTGCATGGCCAGATGTATTTTGTTTCATTTGTTTATTTATTAATAAAAGGAACACTCATGAGTACAACATCTGGCCAAAAAACTGGAGCATTATCGATAAATTACATTTACCTACATATCCCTCTCTTATGTCATGCTCTAGAACTCCACAGAAGCAACCGCTTTCCTGAAGTCTGTATTTGTCAGCTTATAACTTTTGTTCTGCTGGTTCAATATCTATCTGTCTCTCTTTTGTTTTGGTTGATTTTTGTGTTTCTCCATAGTGTACACTACTGTATGCAATCTTCTGGAACTTTCTTTATTCATTCGGTTTTATGTTACTGACATTCATCCTGTTGAGTGTAGTTGAAGTATATTTATTCTCACTATGGTATAATACTCAATTATGTGACTACATCACAATTTATTTGTCTAGACTTTCAAAGGGTCTGAATTGTTTCTAGTTTAATACAGTGAAAAAACAGTGCTATCGGGAACATTCTTATGCCTATCTCTAGTGTGTATAGAGACCCAGACCACCCTTTCTGGGTCCTAGATTGTGGGAATATCAAGTTTCTGTAATAATATCAGGATGTTTACCAACTTCCCTCCCACCAGCAAGTTAGACATAATCCACTCCTTCACCAAAATCAATCAGGTGTCTTAAATGTCATTTAAACAAGGGTAGGGTGGTATCTCATTGTGACCTTGATTTGCATTTCCCTGACTGCTAGTGAGGCTGAGTGTTTCTCCGTATGCTTATTGGCCAGATGGGTTTTTCTCCTGTGCCTATTCATTTCTCCCTTCCGGCTGCTGGGCCCATATTTTCTCTGAGCTGTATGTCATTTTTGAGACATCCCATGTTCATGAATTAAGAGAATAATCTCATAAGGATGCCAATTCTCCCCTCCCCCCGTTGCTCTGTAAGTTTATTTCAACTTGAGTAAAAAATTCCACCAGGAATTTTACAAGATGACATGGAAAAGCAAGAGATCAGGCACAGTGCAGATGCCGCTAAACAAAACAAATGAAGTGGGGAGAATTGACTGACCAGGTTTAAAAGTGTACCGTAACGTAAAGGACATTTATTAAGGAATTGGTGGAATTGGCATGGGGTAGGCCAGTTGGCAAGGAAACAGAATGGAGAGTCTGCAAACAATCTCACTCATGTATAGATTTCTGATTTGCGACAAGAGTCAAGGCAGATGACTGAGGGAAAGGGAACGACTGAACGAGTGTAGCTGGAAAATGTAGTTACCTATATACATGAAAGGAATGGAATCAGACTCCCAGTTATCACCATACACAAAAGCAATCCTAGGGTATCAATAACATAAAGGTCAAAGTCAAGGGTTAAAAAATTTAGAAGACAGTAAAGTTAGAAGATTACCCTTCTAACCTTGAGGTGAGAAAGAATTTCTTAAACTGAAAACTGCAAGCAGAAACCACAAAAATAATTGATACATTTCATTGTGTTAAAATTAAGAACTCCTGCCCTTCAAAATACAACTTTAAGAAAGTGAGAATACAAGTCACAAGCCAAAGATACTTGTAACAAATATAGCCCCAAATATTGATATTAGTAACTTCACTGTTTGATCTGTTATACAAATACATAAAAATAGATAATATATTTTTGAAATCATTAATAACATATGAACTACCATAAAATTGTTCATCTACTTAAAAAGTATATCAAAGGCAGCTCTCTAAGGTCTAAATAATACATTTAGACCCAGCTCACTCCTTTTAAGAACTGTAATATTTTGTTTCATGATTTATTTGACCATTCATTCCACTGGGGAAGGACATTCAGATGACTCCATTTTTGTGATCACAAGCAATTCTGCTTTTGTTTCTTCCTTTCGAGTTCTTATAATTTTGTTTGTTTTCTTTAGCCTCATGAACAGACGTGGTCATTCAGTAAGAGGCTGCATAGGGGTGGCTGTAGTGAGAATCCTAGTTTTGTTTCTGATTGTAGAGAGATCGTGTAACTTTTCACCATTACAAATCAGGCTGCCTACAGGCTGGGGCACATAACTTTTAACTAGGTCAGGGAGCTCCCTTCTGTTCCCTGTTTGTCCAAAGATTTTTTTTATTACAGATACATTGAATTTTATTGATGTGATCTTTGTCTTTAATTAAGGTTTTGGAATTACAGAACCACGTTTCTTGGTTTTTCCTTTTCCTCCTGTCTTCTTCTAGTTTTAGCATTAGGCTAGCCTCACAGAAGGAACTGGGGAGTGTTCCCTCTATTTCATATTATCTGGAAAAATTTGCATAAGACAGGAATTATCTGTTCTTTGAATATTGGTAGAATTTTCCTATGAAAGTACCGGCCCAGTGAGAAGACTTCAAATTACTAATCCATTCTTTTATGAATATAGGACTATTCTGATTCCTTATTTCTTCTTGAATCGGTTTTGGAAAAGTTGTAATTGTATGGGATTTTGTTCGTTTCATCAACTTTTTAAACACAGTGGCATTAATATAGTCATAATTTTCTCTTTTCATTTTAATCTGTTTTATTTGTAGTTATAGCTCTTGTTTATTCATAAAATTGTTTATTTGTGCCTTCTCTTTTTTTCTTGACAATTTTGCCATAAATTTGTTCATTTGTATCAGTCTTTTCAAAGCATGAACTTTTGGCTTTCCTGATCTATTTCCACGCTTATTGTTTGTTTTATCCTATTTTTTCATTGTTATCCTTTTTTCTACTTAGTTTATTAAAATTTATTATGTATGTCTTTCTAATCTGTACATTTTAAGGCTACAAATGTTCTTACTAAGCAGAACATTAGCCACACCCAGCGAGTTTTCAGATGTATTTCATTAATGGTCAGTTCTAATTATTCCCTAATTCTCAGTATGGTTTCTTCTTTGGTACACAGATTGTCTAGAAATGTTTTTATTTTTCAAATATTAAGAGTTTTAAAAAATTATCTTTTGTTAGTAATTTCTGACACAAAGATATCGTGATCAGAAAATGTGGCCGGTGTGAAATGAATTGCACAAAATTTGCTAAGCTTAAATTCTGTAAATGTTCCATATGGGCTTGAAAAGTGTGCGTTCTATAAACGTTCATGTATTAGGTTTGCCTGGCATGTTATTCAAGGGTGGTAAACTGATTTTTGCTGCTTGATCTATTAATAACTAGGAAAAATGTTATAACCTGCCACAGTGAATTTGCTCATTTCTCTCACTGGATTCCCTACATTTGTCCGATCAACCATGTCATCTCAAGAACCATTTCTTTTTAGAAGATGCTTAGTAAACGACCCCCCTCATTGTTGTGGGTTAAGTTCTGTCCTCTGAAAAGATTGGATGACGTCCTAACACCAGAACCTGTGAATCTGATCTTGTTTGGAAATCAGGATCGGCTGATGGAATGGACTAAAAATGAGATTGTACTGGATTAGAATAGGTCTTAAATGATGAGTGTCCTTGTAAGGAGAGATAGGAAGACAGAGAAGAGATCCAGAGAAGAAGGCCATGGGAAAAGGGGGCCTGGAAGCTGTCATATTCACTATCTCTATCACCTTGTACAATTTACACAGCATTTCTGGGTTTCCACCGATAACGTGAGTAACTCCTAGGTTGGGATTATTTTGCAAAGGACACATTGCTTCATCAGTAGGGAGGTTCAGGTTCTCACAGGGAGCAAGGAGCATGGGAGTTACAGCAGCCACTAGATGGCGACATTTCTTTCCGTAGTTAGTCTGTGGGCAGAGTAGGTCCCAGACCAGGTGCTGCCCTGCACCTGCCGCTCAGGGCTCTGGTCCGGTTCTCAGGGAAAACTCTCCAGATAGGCTTGCTGAAGCTGTACCTTGAAACATATCCAAGAAAAATGGTGGATCTGATACTTGATTGGTGACTGATTTGATAGAGAGGTTGTGTGGTAAGAAATCATCTAGAATGTTTCCAGGTCTCTGGTCTGAGTTACCAGCTGATGCATAGAGAGGAGGTATGGTGGGAGGAGGGGTGCCTATCTGAACTTAAGTTTCAGGATCCTGTGAGACACTTAAGTAACGTCCAGTAGGAAACAGAAATTAGGGTCTCTAACTTCTAAGAGAAGTCTGGAAGGAAATGAAAGGCAGAGAATGGGATCTTGGAGGCAGGATATGTTTTCTTAAAATTAGCCCCAGTATAGTGTAGAGTCTAGAGTAGGGGCTGGAAAGCTACTGCCTGTGGGAAGAATTGGCCTACTCCTGCTTTTTGTGAAGGAAAAAAGAGTTTTATTGGCAGAAAGCCACACTCACTCATTTAGGTATGGTCTATGAAACATTTCACACTACAAAAGCAATGAAGTAATTTTTGGCCAGAAATCAGATGGTCTGCAAAGCTAAAGTATTTACTACCTGGCCCTTTGGTGAAAATTTTTGCTGACTCCTGGTCTAGAGAAGCATTTCTCCACCTTCACTGTGCATTACGAACGACCTGGGGACCTCGCAAATGGAGAAACTGGTTTAGGAGATCTGAGACCAGCCCATCTATCAGGCTGCTGTGATTTTGACGCCACTGGTCCTGGGACCGTGCTTTGAGAAGTGCCTAGACCAGTGCTGTCCAATAGAAACACAAGTACACAAGTCACTTAAGTTTCTAGTTGTCCCCATGAAAAAAGTAAAAATAGGTGGCAGTAATCTCTTATTTAACTTGATATAGCCAAAATATTATCATGTCTTAGGTAACCAATATAAACGAATTGAGATATTTTATGGAATTCTGTGTGCTAAGTCTTTGAAATCTGGTGTATATTTTGCATGTATAGCCCATCTCGATTAGGACTCAATTAGGACTGGCCACATTGCATGTGCCATACTGGCCAGTGTAGCTCTGGGGTAGCCAGGCTGCCCGGTGGCCAATCCCAACCCCCATCTTACTAGCTGTGTAGCTACGGGCAAGTTATATAACTTCCCCATGTCAGTTTCTGCACCGTACAATGAGCATCGTAAATGCCCCTTCTCATGATGTTATCTTCAGGATCAAGTAAGTTAATAAAGTGTCTAAATATCATTGTAGACCACTCACGCCATTGGAATGATTCTGTACAGCAAGCAGTTTCTTTCCCTCCCAATGAAGAAAGGAGATTGAGCCCTGCTTCCTGCCTCACGTCCCAGTGGCAGAAGGTGGAGGTAAGAATATTCCTCAGTTCTCAGCCCACAGTTCTCCCCTCCCACAAGGATCTTTTTTTCTTTCATTCCACAAATATTTATTGAGACTTTACGGTGTGTCAGATCCTGGGCCAGGCACTAGGATAGAACACTGAGATGAACACAGAAGCCCTCTGTCCCCATGGATTACATTCTAGTAGAGAGCTTCACAACAAACATAATTTATGAATGTAGAGTATGCTAGAAGGTGGTATCATGGGGGTGGGGGAAAGGAAAGCAGGGTAAGGAGGCTGGAAAGTGCTGGGGAGAGGAAGAAAGATTGTTTTGAAGTAGGTAGCTGGGTGGCCTTTCTTGGGGCAGCAAGTCATTGATGGTCCTAAGGCCAGGGGGACTGGAGCATAACCCATTTTTCTTCTGACTTCCTTTTCCTTGTTGATTTGCAAGAAACCTTGTAAATATGTATTAGTCCTTTGTCCATTGTAGTCACTGCAAATACCTGCTCATTATGTCTGTTCATTTTGACTATGGTGGCTATTGAACAGAAATCCTTACTTTTGCTGTTTCTTTTTTTCTTTAAAGAGTTTTGAGAGAGAGCAAGAGCCTGAGAGGGAGAGCCTGAGAGGGAGACCATGGGCAGGGGAGCAGCAGGCAGAGGGAGCAGCAGACTCCCCGCTGAGCAGACTCGAACCCAGGACCCTGAGATCATGACTTGCAGCTTAACCGGCTGAGCCACACAGGCACTCTCTTCTGGTATTGCCTTATTCATCCTTTCTCTCTTACATTTGGTGCTTTAGGTTGTGTGTGGGGGGGGGAGGGCGGTTAAAAAGTGACTGGCTTTTAAGGATAATTTAGAGTAAAAAAAAATTCTGAAGTTATGTTTAGAATAAAATCAATACACAGAAATCATTTCCTCTAAGCTGGCTTTGGGAAACATCCATCTTATTTTGCCGCTGCTCATTTCTACCTGATTCTGGGGTTTCTTTCTCCTTTTCTCAGGACTGAGTGGGTTAAGAAGAAAGGAAGCCACTTGATTTTCCCAAGTTTTTCTAAACAGAGCTCTAAAATGTACTGCTCCCTGCCTGAGTGAACTTCACTCAGTGGGAGGAGGAAGCGGGGGCAGGGCTGCTGAGGGGCCTGGAGCCTGTGTCCCCCTGCTCATCTCACTGAAAGGGCACAAAGCTTGGCAATCCCAAAAGAAGAAAGCTGACAACGGAGAATGAGAGATGTGTAAAAAGATCCACTTCGGAAACCCAAGGAACCTAAAGTGGTGATGTGACAAAGAAACCAGATTTTGATTAGGACAAATATTTAGGAAGAACTATATGCTACAAAGTATTTCTTCACCGGCTTAGTTATAAATATACAAACACAGGAAGTGAACACATCATGACCCACGGGCAAGGAGCTTCAGGGTAGACAGCCACACTGATGTATCACAGGGTCCCCGAAGGCTGAAAGCGATTTAAGCATGTAATTGGAACAGAATGGAGAAAGGCCAGGAAATTCCAGAAAGTCCTCTTATGCTGCCATGACCAGAATAAAAAACTTCCCAAGGCTAAGTAGAACCCTTTAGATATTTACGTGTCTGTCTTTTTGAATCTCAGATCTAGGTAATAAATAAAGCTTGTGCTGGGTGGAAATGCTGGAATTTTAGGAGAAAGCGCGGGCGTAGTTCCTGGATTGGAAGCTGTGAAATCACTGGCAAAAAGGCATGACTCCTCTTTCCAAAATTGCCCACGCCAAACCCTGATTACCATGGAGGCCAAAAAAAGGTGAAAGGTGGAATCAAAACTACCAATTATAAGCCTGTGAGAACCTCGAGAAGAGCTGGCCTGGATACTTTCCAGAAATAATACGGGAACAGAGTTAGTCCCACACCTGGAATGAAGAGGGCACTCTTTGTCTTCCGATGTCCTGGCCACAGACCAACTCTTCCCCCTTCTCCTTTTTTCAGGAGGAAAAAAAAAAGCCTCCTTTCCCCTCCATTTAGTTGTTTATATGTATTTAGACAAGATGCCTGTCTTTTGTGACCATCACCATTATGTTCTGTGAGGAGACTTCGGTATTTTTCTCGGGGCAGAGATCCCTCTGAAGGCTGGGTTTTCTTGTTTAGGCTGCTTCTTTGGGTCTCTCAAACACAGCAGGCTGTTGACAGAAACACTCAAGTGGCCATGAAGTCCGGAGCCCAGAGGTAAATCACCTGCCAACCAGGATCAAGCACGAAGGGCAAAGGTAGGAGGCCGGAGCAGCCCCCGTCTGGGCTGTGGCATGGCTTAGTCCCGCTTAATGGAAGCATTCAGAGACAGAGGCAACCCTGCACTGGGCAGGAGGAATGAAAGGCTTGTTAAGAACAAATGAAAATGCCTCGACAGGTCAACTCTCCTTTTGTTACAGGAGCCATCGGGCTCCCAGACAGGGTGGGGCCGGGGGGAACACCTCAAGGTATTTGGTTTCATGCAGGCACTGGTGCTCCAGGCACACAGCCCAATCTGCCATGTAGGCCTCTGGGAGAAAAGGACATTCCTTTGTCCTCTGGTGACCCTTCCGTAAGAAGACAGCCTGACTCTGATAGAGATGACGTTTGCGTCTCTGCTTCCAGACCAGTGTGAGCGCCAAAACCTGTGCAAGCCATTAGCATTTCAGGATCTTGGGGGGAAAAAAAAAGAAAAAGAAAAAGAAAAAAGAGCCACCAGTGCATTCCAGATTCATGGGACAAATGCAAAACAGATAAGGAACAAAAATCCCAAGCCACTGCCTTTCGGCCCCGGTAACATGGTAGCCGTCGGAAATGTACTTACTTCTCTTCAATCAAGTTGAGTAAAATTTGGACATGTTTAGATGCCTTAAGTATTTCGTGTATTTACCCTCAGGCCCAAAGACCTGCATTCACCACATTACCTCAGAAATTACTGAAGTCAGTTCTCTCTCAACACTGTCATCCCACTCCTCCTGCCCTCCAAGCCCCGGGTCTCTGTGCTCACCCCGCACTCCCGTTTCGCTCTGTTAGTCCCTCAGCCCTTCCTGGACATCTTTCCTAGTTCTTCTTTTTGTTGCTAACAGCTGGTGCCTTCCTTCTCCATCTGTCTCTATCATCCGTTGTTTGGCCTATGTCTCAGGCCCACCTCGCCCCCATCCCAGAGGAAACCTCTATTTTATATATTCTCAAGTTGCGGAAAAAAAGCTGCAGTTTCTATTAGTTACTAGTCATGATAGTGAGATTCACATTTCTCTGGAAATGAGCCAATGACTTTAAGCCTAGATCTAACTGCAGAATCATGTAATATCAAGTTAGCATTGAAGTTACTATTTGTGAGAAAACATGCATAAAAAATTGGTTAATTCCTGTTTTTTGGGCTATGTTCATAGCTCACGGGTATCTTAAAATAATAACCCTATCAAGAGTTGCCTCAGAATGGCCTTTATTGTTGACGCCTGGGTGGATATGACACGGGGAGAAATGCTTCTCTTTGGGAACTGCTAGGCTTTGGGGTTGCAGGACGCACAGAACCCTCCCTCCAGAACCCGGACAGAAGGGCTTCGTTACACGCACATAAATACAGCAAATGTGGAGTGTTCAGTCAGACTCAGACGATTTATTTTACTGAATTTAGATTCAAGTTCAACTAAGCTTTCTAACAGGTAACAAGATTCGAACATCAGAGTAAAATCCATGTCAGTCATAAGAAACCAAGAGTCTATGGGCCAGTGGCTGAGCTTTCATCTCATTGGCTCTCAACACCCATCTGTGTGTTAAGTGTGGCAACGTGAGGTGGCCAGACACGGAAAATGATACACCACCACAACACCCCAGAGATGCTTATTCTTACCTTGAACAGAAAACACCACTTAAATTAAAAATCAAACAAAAAAACATTTAAAAGTTCTCCCTCGGTGTTTGTAATTCCTAACTTTAAAGTATCATCTCAGTAACCGAACAAAGAATTCTCCTGGGTTGGTCACATCATTCATTACTGAACAGGAAAATCAGTATCATAAAAAATGAAACACAAAGTAGAAATAAATAACAAAATAATTTACGTGTAGGTAGTTTTGCTGCATTGCACATAACCACACAAAATCCTAAAGCTGATTTTTTTTTTAAAGCTCAGAAAACACATTTGCCTTTCCAAGTTTCTTGCTAAGTGATGCATGCTTCTTCTAAGGAAAACTATGCAGTCCTGATATTTAAAATTTAAGTACCTGTCAGTCTAGAGCTTACCTACCTGGGCACGCAGGTGCGGACAATGCATGGTGAACGAGCGGCCTTCCCAGCCTCCTGGGGGCCCAGGCCTGCCTAGTAGCCTGCAGCCTCTCCAGCTTACCCCCAGGCCTATGGCCAGCAGTTTAGGGCAAAAATAAGCAAAAGGCACTCGTACAAATGGGTATGCTTTTACTTTTGCTGTGATGTCCTTCAACGGACTATAAAATCCTCGAGAGGTTTAGAAAGAAGCATTGCATGGTATGAGGAGGGGACAACAGCATTTCCTGTAGCGCTTCCAACAAAGCCCAACACAGAGCATTTTTCATCCACAAGGCTCTTAGCAAGTTTCCACTGGTCCAACTTCTTTTGCTTCCTGTTCCAAGTATTCCGAGTTCCCTGGCTTCTTGGCCAGCCCTTAACTGTTAGGAGTTCCTCTCCTGAATTAAGCTCCTCCCGGGGCTGTCTTGAAGCCTGGCCCTCCCTGGTATCATAAAGACCCCTGTGTAATCCTCCCGAGACTGCAGGCTTCTCAGCACCACAAGGTGGGCCCGCCAGAACAGCACTTTTTCAGTCTGTGGGGAAGGGCCTGTTTGCTGCCTTATGAGAAAACGGATCTTGAAAATAATCTAGAGGGAAAGATGAAGAAGTGGAGTTCTGGTGCATACACAAATATTTTAAGATTGAAGTTTGGTCTCTTCTCTTGCCCGTCTTCCCGGGCCCACAAATGGCAACTAGCTTCCTGAATTAAGAGAGAATGCCAATGCATATCCTTTCTTGAATGGGGTTGTTCGTGCAGGGATCAGTGAACATTTTAAAGGGGCATCTGTCCATAAAGGGACATTTAGTAAATATTTAGGCTCTACAGGTCACATACAGTCTCTGTTGCATTATTCTATCCAGCCCCCCTTTTTTCCTTTAACAACCTTTCAAAACTGAGAAACCATTCGCAGCTCAAGGCTCTTGTAGATTTTCCCTGTGGCCAATAAGTTTGCCAAGTCCCGGCTCCAGGGAGTTCTTTGGCAGGGGAACATGGGCACTTCACTATGAAAAGCATAAGGCTGTTTGGGCCTCAGAACCCTGATTTGGGGATTTCTTTTAGACAGTGAGGTAGGTCCTTGCTGAGGGATCCTTAGAGCAGGCATAAAGCAAAACTCTCGTTTGTCTTGCTTCTGCTCCCCGAATGGTAGAGACCAGGCCCAAATTGGCACCCTTTATTTAAAAGGTGGCAACTTATGGTGGGAAGTCTTAATTAAGGTCCATTTAAATCTGGGCCTGGGCTGGCTAATCCTTGCCTTGTTTTAAAGGCAAGATCACATACTCCAGGTGTCTGAAGAGTTTCATTTCCAGGTTACTTACTACCGCCAAAGGTTGGTGGTAGAAAAGCTCAAGTGTGAACACGCTTCCTCTTCACCACTGATGCCACCCATAGTCTACAGAACAAACCCCATCCGACGAGTCAAGGGGAAGCATGCCATCTCACTCTACTTCTGAGGGTATCTAAAACACAGCTTGTCTGAGGCTGGGTCTTGATAAGGAACAACAGTGTTTACCAGGGACCAAGCACTTCAAGAGCTGGAGACCAGTGTTTCGGAAGCCAGATCTCCCACAGGGACACTTACCTCTCTCCTCTCTGACACCAGAGGCTGTACTGCCACAGAGCTCCTCCAACCTTTTGGGTATTCGCGAGACAAAGATTCTAACAATAACTTTCTCACTGTTAGAATATTCATTTTGAAGAGCACAGTAAGAGAATTTGCTCTCCTTTCTGTATTTGTGATCTTTTCAAGTCATCAATATATTTATGATATATGCCCTGTTTTAAACAGTTAATAAACAAGATAAAAGTCCAATTTTTTTTTTTAAAGTTAAATAAAGGCTTCAGGATCTGAAACCTTTCTCTAACAAATGATGTGTGGAGAAGCAGCTCTTGGTTCTCAAAATACACATCTGCTACCAACCAGGCCAATTTAACTGTTCTGGGATTAAGAAATAGCATACATACATACACACACACTCACAAAAAGAACTTTGAAAAAAATAGGTATGAGAATTCCCAAAGCCTCTAAACTAAATGAACAGGTGAAAACCAACTGATCTCACGAAAGCCAATCTAGTTGCTCTCTTTCGGTTTTTAAGATGTTGAACCTATTTTCTCAATATGTGAGTTTATTTCTTGTGTTAAAGCCAGAGCCTTCTCTTAGTCTGGATTTACAGTGGAACCACCACCATAGCCTCAACCATGACAGTAATAAAGACAACCGGTCAAACTAAGTATGGGGTCTCCAAGATAAAACCACTGAGACCATTTTTCATGAAGGAGGGAGACACCTACTTGAGTTGGAAGAAACTGGAGTGCAATTAAACCAGCAAAAGCATACCACTAAGAAACGGTGACGTGTCTGCCTGTCAGTAGGCACTAGCTCCAGTTCTAATGACCTCAAAACTGGTGAAACTTGATGAATTTTCCAACTCAAAGACAAACTGTTCTAGGGCTGCTAAAAGGTAGGACTGAGAAAGTCATTATCTGTGTCAGGAAAGACAATGGTAATGGGGATTTTTCTACATAAAAAGAATTGAAACAATAAATTTTAAAGTGTGTGTTTTTAAGAGAAAGAGTACTACATTCTCTCATCCTCTTTATCATTTCTCTCTCACACACTCTCACACATTGTCTCACACATGCATATCTCACATGGTTTCTCTCACACACACTCACACATACTCTCTCACACACATTCTATCTTACACACACACACACACACACATACACACACTGCTCTAGTCATTATTTCACATCTTCCAGGACTATCAGTTTTAAAAATAGTACCTCCTGGTGCCTATATTTCTATCTTGGATATAAATGGTTTTGATTTTTTAAGTCTATGAAGAAATTATATAGGGACAGACCTGGACAATAAATAAAAACAATGCATCACCCTGTGTAGGTCAGAGCTTTTGAGATAGACAAAAAGAGGACTATGATTCAGCCCACTGGGTTCTGGTTTGGAGAAAGTATCACCCGTCAGCGCTACCTCCTCTGACGGAGAACAGCTTTGCCATTCCCTCCACTATCCAAGTGCATCTGTTTCAAATGTAACACACCTCAAAGAAAAACAGACAATCTTAGGTTGCTATCCTGTGCAGCATGAATGAAGTGATTTTCCCCTTTCCCTGCTCCTCAATTTAAAGCTGTAGACAAAACAGCGGAGCTTATAAACAATGGATTTCGTTTCTGTTTCAAGGAACAAAAGGGCGAAGGAGAAACAAAACCAACTGAGAATAGAGAGGAGAAACCCTGAGGCAAAAATGGCTTTTCCTTCAGAAAGTCTTCCCGGGCTCTTGAACCCCCTTCACAGGGCTCCGGCAATCTTCTGGGACGGGAGGCCTTCCTCCAGCCAGAGGGCAGCTGTCGAGGTGCTGCGGGGCGTCCGCCGGTGAATGCGCCGCAGCCGCAGCAGGTACAGGAGGATGGAGAGCACGACCACCAGGAAGCAGCCCGAGAACAGGTAGTGATTGTAGACGAAGGAGAAGCCCCGCCAGTGAGCGTGACTGGCCCGGAAGGTCTCCTGCTGGATGTCTCTGCCCGCGTGGAAACAAAAGCAAACACCACACATAAGCGAGACTGGGACTGACCAGGCCAAGGCACGTGGTGGAACAGGTGCGAGGTCTCTGGGACTCAGTTTCCTCACCTCTGAAAGTAGGCCAACGTGGCCTAACAGAGGGCGATTGTAAGCAGTAACAAGAGAACGCATGAGAGCATATCTGTACATCCGCAGCAGTTACCGTCACTGTCATTTGGGAAATAAAACCCAGAATTTTAAATGAACGGTGAGTTTCCCTGACACACAGGAGCCACTGTGGAATGAGGGCCCCCGTCTGTGAGCAGTAATACCCACCGCCCACAATGTCTGCAGGCAGCCCAGTGAAACGGACTGCCAGCACACGCTCCACTGGAAGAAGTAGGGGGAACCCCCAAGAAGTGCATTTCTCGCTTATCAGTGCCCCCGGGGTCAGCGGGCAGCAGGTTTGTGAACAGGAGCGGGAAAATGTCCGTCTCCGCTTCCCGGTCTCTGACTGGCATTTCCACTGGCCATGAACACAGACAACAAACTACAGCAGTGTCTGCAGGACTTGCGACCTGGATTGTGGGGATGCTCAGAGAGCTCTTACACCACACCGTGGTGGTTTGCAAACACCTCAAAATATTGACCCATGTCACTGTATGGGAATTACGGAAAGTACTAGCTCTGCTGCCAGAACACATATTACTGTACCACAGATATGTCTTCTGTAATATTTTGATAAATATATTTCAATACGGCAGTTTCCTCTGTACCCTGTTATTTATTTACATACCTTAGGAACAATATTTTGAGGAGGAGTCCGAAGCCATAGAGATGAAGAGCCCCAGCATTAGCCCTTCTGTGCAGGGGTTGGGGAAAGACGCTTGACATAACCAAACACTTCTGTGCTGCATGTGGTGGGATGGGCCAGGTGGGAAGGAAGCACGGGTGTGGAAGACGAAAGTCAAACTCAGGTCTACGGTCCTGCCCGTGGCCAGCATGCTCCCCAAATACCCACCAACCCCAGCTACCATGTCTATCATAATGCAGAAAAGCCTGTTTTGTTTGATTCTTGTTACCAGATTCACAGCCATACCTTAACGGTAAAAAACGGGTCCTGTAAAGGATTGCTCCGAGAGTCCACTGAACCTCCTTGTCATAAACTTGTAAGGCTGTCTTTAAATTTTTATAGTTGACAGGAAACGAAAAGCCCTTGTGAAACACCTCGAACATCCAGGCCGACTTGAAGCACTGATACCTAGAAACACCAAGCACAAACCTAAATGGAATTCACTTACTTGTCAAAACGACCCGTTCGCTGGCACGGCCTTCCCCTGCGACCACGGTGGGTGCAGAGGCCTCACTAGGCCGGCGCTCTGAGCAGACAAACCAACTGTGTGCGCTTCTAGTTGACGGACTTGGTTTGTACCCCTTGTCCCACAACCCGAAACAGTTCACCTGCCAGAATCGCTTAGCGCATGGAACTTGGTCTCAGTAGGATTTCATACCTTGCCATGACAGATTTTTTCTCCTCAGGCATTCCCTCATTTACTCTCTGATAAATACTGAGCAACTTCCAACTTCTTTGGACCTCAATTTCTTTATTATAAAATGAGAGGGCAGAAGGATCCTTTCAGCTCTGATAGTGTAGGATTCTAAATATTTATCAGAAGCTTACTTATTGCAAAGTGCTGGGCTAAGTTAGTAATAAGATATAATAGCAAATAATAAGACAGCCCATGTCACTTACATGACTTATGACAGGATCTTAAAAGCAACAAATAATAAGGCAGAACCTGATAAATGCCACTAGGGAGACATACTGTGTCCTCTGGACACCGAGAGAAGGATGGAGTCTGGTTGAATGGGCAGAGGGAGACTCGATGAGGACAGCGTCTGACCTGACTCTGAGGTCTGGCCAGGACTTCAACAAAGCAGGGAGTGAACAGGGGAATTCTAGATGGAAGGAATAGCAAAACTGAATAAAAACTGTCAGATACGTTTGGACACAAATATCTGTTGTCTTGTTTGAAAGGAGCCCAGGGTAGATGAGGAGAAACCGAGATCAATGAGGACGCAAAAGTAGGTTGGGGCCAGGGTGTGGCAAGCCAGAGGCCAACACTGAAGCATGGTTTCTGGAAAGCACTTGGCTCAGCCACCCACTGCTTACTTCAGCCTGTGGAGGTCGGCATGGGAAGCGTAGAGTCCACGGTCAAAGCGTTCCCGCAAGATCGACCACTTTGTTGCACAATAATCCTGGAAGAAATTTCACCCCAAATAAATCAATGGTAAAGTTGTAACGGTTTCTTCGTTTTCAAAAGGGTTTACCCTTTTCATTTTCAAAAGGGTTTACCAAATTCATATTCCTAACCAACGGGTACTTCCAATCAGGCAACACAAGCTTAATTTCTATACGTAATGGGAAGACAAGATGCACAAGCTTTCAGCAGATTAGTGGAGAGTGCTTGTTCTGTCTTAAAATGCTACCGAAGTTATTGTGACAGAGAATTTCACTGCCCATAACCAACCTCTTCAAAACTGCTTACATTTCCCCCTGTGTGACTGCCTGTGACAGGAGTTTATGCCTGGGATAGGCATAAACTTTTGGAACAGTGAAGTGGTACTTTAGCTAGGTCAGAGTGGGTACCTGTTTCTGTGGTGCCACAGTGCAAGGCTCTGGGAACACCAACAGGATTCCAAAAGGCCTGCCTTTAGAAGGGAAAGACATGCCATCTTTTCCTGAAGTTATTTGTAATAATACTCATAGCTAACAGTTATAGAGCACTAAGTGCCTTTTCTGAACGGAATACTTAAAGCCATTCCTTGACATGGCTAGGACTCCAACCTCTATTTTAAGGACGAAGAAACTGAGGCTCTGAGAAATGGTGAAACATGTGAAAGGGAACACAGAACAACACTCGGTCTGGGATGAGAAGCAAGGATAGGCATTTAGGGCAGAGGAAACACCGTGAACGAAGACAAGAGGGCAAGTAGCTTAGATGCCGGGGAAACTAAGAGCTGTCCGCAGTGATGAGAGTAAGGGCGTGCTGGGTGGGGAGGGGAGGCCCCCGGGAGGGGAAGATAGCCAAAAGCATCTGCAATTTATCCTAGTATGAAAGGAAGCTGCTAAAGACTGTAAAAAGGAGAGGGACAGCACCTGTGTCTTGGACAGAACTCTCTGGGAGCGGCATGAGGAATGAATGATGGAGGGAGACCAGAGGCAAGAAGACTGACTGGGAGGTTCCTGCAGGTGACAGCCGAAGGCCTCACTAGGGCAGTGAGAGCAGGATGCAAAGTAGGGAAGGCTTTGAGAGATGATATGCATGAAGTAATGTGCTTGTTGACTGATTATAGGGCGTGTGCGTCGAGGCCTGGATGAATGGCAGGGAGAAGCCTAGAACTCGAGTTTTGGGAGGTGGACTGGATGGTCAGGGATGCCATTAACCCAGAAAACATCACAGAATGAGGGAACAGAGAGAAAATGGTGGTCTGTTTTGGGTCACGAAATCTAGTAGGCAGGGATCAGGCCTGGAACCTCTTCTTGACAGGCAGTGGCAGCAACTCATGAGCATGGATGAGACCATCAAAGAGGCTGAAGGTCCAAGGCCAAAGATGGCTGTCGGGGATCACCCAGGGTTAAGGGGTATAAAGGTGGGGAACCCTTGAAAGAGCCTAAGCAACCATCAGAAAGGGAGGAGCCAGCAAGAGAACAGGGGTCCTGGCAGCTAAGCGACAGGAAGGCTGCCGGGAGTGTGGCCAGATCATGGCTACATTATCACCCCGAAGTACACAAGTCTGTCACCGGGAAGCCACTGATGCTCAGAGCGGCTCATGGAGTGGTGGGTAGAAGTGGACTTCTCACTCCTACTGGGACTGCATCTCTTGTTCAACCAAGGGAACAGGGTCCCCGGCAGGCTGCACTACATCCTTCCATCCTTCCCCTTCCCCTTCTCTTAACCCAGGCCTCTCAAAATATAGGAGGGACATAAGCTGCCACTGTCCACATGAGTCTCTCAAAAGCATGCGGAGGAACAGGATGTCTCTGAAGGTTACCTTTGCAGCTTTAGTAAACGTAGCAGCATTGTAATCCCCCCCCATTCGTAACACATCTTCAGTGCAATAGTAGAACTCCGAAAAGCCATAGAATTCACTGTTTTGGAAGTGAATCGGGGGCTGGTAGACACCGTTGAGGGAGGTCTGTGTCTCATTCGTTTTATTCATGAAAGGCTGGATGGTCTCCCGGCATAGGTCAAAGTCTCCTGTTCCCCGGAGGTACATGGTCTGTCCATTTTGCTGGATTTCATCTTTAATGTCTAGGGGTAAGCAGGGGTCCAGGTATGGAACATCGGGAGCCAGACCGGTCTGTTTCCCCAGAAGCCTGCAGGACAAAGAGAAACTTGATTTGAGACTGACAGAAAACCGTTTTTTGAAGGAGCAGGTCAGGAACAGGTCAGTGTTTCTCAAGACATTCTGTGAACCATGAGCTCTGCGAGGTGTTCTGTGGGTTCTGGGGTCATGAGGTTAGGGAAACAGGTTCTTGAACCCCTCTTGGAGATTCACCACCCATGCACATGTGTGTAGGGCAGACACTGTTACAGGGTAGAGTGAAACAGCTACCTGGTGAGATGACCAGTGCTTTCAGTACCCAGGAACGTGGCCTGGTGCTCTCAGCCTGAGCGTTTGGGTGCCTACGCTCCTCTTGGTTTCAAATTCACCGCAGCCGAATGCCCACCAACTGTGTCATTCCCAATCCTGTTCTGCCACTAGACCTGTGGGTTTCAGTGTACAGAGATAAAATGTGACTGTGGAAAAAGGTCACTGGCCCCAGGCTCCATGCCTTGGAGGCAAGGAGCTTACTTGAAAACTACTGTCAAACTCAGTACTAGCAAAGTTGAAAAAAATTGGGAAAATCTAGAAGAACTGGTATCAAGTTGCTTCACAAATGTTTGTTAAGCCCTTGGTAGTCTTTAAAGAAGCCATATGACACGGAGATGAGCAGATGCAGGGCAGGCCAGAGCTATGATGGCGGTAGCCCAAGAAAAGACCTCAGTCCAGAACAAAAGACTGGCCCATGAATACCTAAGTTAAAACAAAATGCCTACAGTTACATTCCATTTTGAATTCTATTTTAACTGATTTTTTAAAAAATTAATCAACTATTGATCCCAATTGCTACAGATAAGACTTTCTATTGTAATTCAAGGTTCTGAGACGTTCCACAGACAAGAAATCTTAACCGTCCTCTGAAATGCACTGCACTTAGGACTGACTTCCCGATGCGATTTCCCTGCACTAAGATCTGTCGTCCCCTGTACGTACTCACTGCTAAGCCACTGAGGAACCGGAAAGAGCTCACAACCACCGGGCTTACTTTAGTGTTTGATACTGTGACATCATGTGGGCCTAAAAAGGTCCATCACTCGAATGACAAGTTATTTACTCCTAAGATCAAGGCAACTCAAAATACACTTGAATGTAATAAATTAAGGTCTTTGCCATTAATTTAAAATGTCTTATTTTAAAAACTCAGTTGCTACTGATGGTGATGAGAAACTATGCATTTCAAGGCTCAATTCCTCACATATGCAAAAAATGATGACTAACGTTTATAATCATTATAAAAGTCCAAGATGGCTCAGTCAGCTAAGTGTCTGACTCCTGATTGCAGCTCAGATCATGATATTGGGGTTGTGAGATCGAGCCCCTCATCAGCCTCCACACTCCTTGCAGAGTCTGCTTGAGATTCTATCTCCCTCTGTCCCATCCCCTGCTCACACACACTTGCTCTAAATACATAAATGAAATCTTAAAAAAAAAGTCCAAGAGTAGTCAAATGTACTTCAACACTACTGTTTTTAGTTGCCCTACAACTAAATTAAGAAGGGCCACTGAACTGTCATTCAAGTTTGACATTAAAGCCAATTACTAAAAATTAGCATTGCAGGTGTTTCTCTGAAGTTCTAACTCAAACATCACTAAAGAAATATTCCTATATAAGACTATTATAAAAAATAATTATACCAAAATGTAGTATATAATATACTGTATTTAAAAGAAACTATGGGGAAAAAAAAAAAAAAGAAACTATGGGACTACCAATCTCTTAACTAACACCATGCAATTAATGTCTGGAGCAGAAAAAGAACAAGTTTTTACGGCCCTTCCTACTCACATATGTGAATTTCTGGAAAATGTGGTACTGAATGGCTGTGTCTTGGTCTTTCTTAAAATTCAGGCCTCCATAGGTTTGTTAAGATTAAACTGATCAAGGAACTATATACTACCATTTATCTCTACAAATTGGGATTTTTCCCCTTCAAAACCAATCATCAAAACAAGGAACACTAAACACAGTAATTAACAGTAATTAACAGGATATTTTATATAACTCCACATTTCAGGTATTTTTATTCATCCAAACAGCTTTGCTTTTCTTATGACCCAATTTCAAATAAATACTATATAAATAAATACTATATACTATATACTAAATAAATGCTATATACTTAAACTTATAAATTTAAACTAATTAAAGTGCTGCTTTAGGGACACCTGAGTGGCTCAGTCAGTGAAGCGTCTGCCTTCAGCTCAGGTCATGATCCCAGGATGCTGGGATTGAGTCCTGCCTCAGGCTCCTTGCTCGGTGGGGAGCCTGGTTCTCCCTCTCCCTCTGCCTGCTGCTCCCCATGTCTTTACTCTCTCTGACAAATAAATACAATACAATACAATAGTGTTGCTTTTATTTGTTTTATATATTTTCTATAGCAGAATTTTTTATAAACTCAGTTTTTTGTTTTTTGAGGTTTTTTTTGGTAAAAATCAGGGCAGTTTTATTTACAATGACATAAATATGTAAGACTCCACGTTTAGATGCATGAGTGAGATAAGGACCGAGTCCAGGCCTTCTGCTTCTCCTTGGGATTCCTGGGGGCAAACTTCTCTTGCAGTGTCTTCCATGTGTCTTTATTCATTTCCTTAAACTCTCCCAAGGTTTCTGTGGACAGGATCAGCTTGAACTCTTCCATGGACAGGCTGCTGAAGCTTGTGTCTCTGGGACGAGGGTACTTGTGTTTGTAATAGTTCGAATGGAGTTGTGCTAAGCTCTCATACATCTGATCACAGGTCTTAGGCTCTGGAATCTGGGTGTTTTCTCCCTCCTGAAAGGCCTGTGTTACCCTATGCCTCAGGTAAGTGCCTAAGTCCCAACCCCATTTGCTCTCATCCACTGGCCAGTCCTCACAGAGCTTAAGGAAATGCTCGTAGCAGCTGGTCACCACTTTGGGCCCCTCATAAACTCATTTTTTAAAAGTTTCACTGCTAAAAATGTTTAAAATTACTAACTTAGACTTCTAGATCACTTCTTTCTCTTGAATAACTTCTTTCTTTCTCTATGGTCTTATCCACTAAATGACTGCACAGGCTGGTTTTCCAGAATACCACCAGAACATCTGGTAATCCCCTTCCATCATCAATGACAATTTGATTATCACTTACTGCAGGCCTCCAGACATCTGCAGAGGCCCAGGTACTGAGTTTTCCAAGGACTCTGCAATGTGAAATACACTACCCAGGGCTCAAAACTGCCTCAATACATTAATAGTGAAATCTCTAATCTACAGAGGTGTGGGTCTGAGGGACAGATCTTCCTTCGGAAGCTGGAAGGGTTCAGAGCCAAAGATATCTGCTGTCCCTTCATTTCTCAGCTGCCAGGGGAGTCAAAAGCTGACAAGTGCTGATATACTTCTGTTGCAAGGTCTCCCTGCTTTGCCTGGATATGTTTTCTATGAGAAGATGCCAAGGTTTGAAAGTGAATGCTGGGGACGCCTGGGTGGCTCAGTTGGTTAAGCAGCTGCCTTCGGTTCAGGTCATGATCCCAGTGTCCTGGGATCGAGTCCCACATCAGGCTCCTTGCTCGGCAGGGAGCCTGCTTCTCCCTCTGCCTCTGCCTGCCACTCTGTCTACCAGTGCTCGTTCGCTCTCTCTCCCTCTCTGACAAATAAATAAAATCTTAAAAAAAAAAAAAAAAAATCTTTACAAAAAAAAAAAAAAGAAAGTGAATGCTGGGAATTGGAAGGTGCCTTACCTGTTCTTTTGAACCGTGCTGGCAAATATTCGGTCTTCATACCTCTGTCGAGCAGCATTGCCACCAAACCCAAGAAATGTGGCTACGTAGACTCGGTACACATGCTCAGTTTGGTGAACATCACATCCCAAGTTAAATTCAGCTAACAAGTTCTTAGCTACTTCTTCCTGCAGGTGCAAGGATAAAAGACTTTAATATTTTAAGCAATAAAAAAACAACCTCCTGTGAGAAAGGATCTAAAAAGATTCTCATCTAAAAGCAGCAAAAATGTCTGCTTCTGCATTTCCCAAGGACCCTTCCAAGCATCCTTCTGAATTCAACCTGACAATTCTGACTTATGAAATTCCAGATGTGCTGCACATCTGTGATACTGTTGCTTTTTGGAAAGGGAAGTTAGAGACATAGTTCATATCCTCTGATGTAGTAAACGTACTATGGAAGCCTATGTTTTAGAAATAATTCTAAACATCGAAAAGTCTCTACATGACCTTTGTGTTCTGTGGGAGAAAAAACCAAGTGTCATCTAAATCTACAACTCTGGGATGCCTGGGTGGCTCAGTCAGTTAGGTGTCTACCTTTGGCTCCGATCATGACTTTGGGATCTTGGGATCGAGCCTGCATCAGGCTCCCTGTTCAGCGCGGGGTCTGCTTCTCCATGTCCCTCCGCCCCTATGCCCCTGCTCCTGCGCACGCTCTCTTTCTCTCTCTTTCTCAAACAAATAATAAAATCTTTAAAAAAAATTTTTTTTAAAAGATAAAAACAAATCTACAACCCCAAGAAGGGCTTAGTTATGGTAATCAATAGTATGTGGAGGAACATGCTTATACAGTATTGAACGAGGGACACAAAATTGTATAAACAGTAAGATTACAACAACCATATTTGAAAAAAAAACTATAAATACGGAAAAATGAATGAAAAGAAATACACCAAAATGCTAACAATGGTTTTTTTTTGGATGACACACCCATAGAAAAGTTTTAACCCTGATTTTTCAGTATTTTTTCAAAACTTGCTTTCTATGTATTTTTTACTTTGTCTTGAGGGGAAAACACGACTTTTAACAAAAGGTGTAACAGCTTCTAGAGGCATGCTGGGACGAGAAGCAGGACACACAAATCGTTGTATTTGAATTTACAAAGCATTTCTGTAAAGAGCTTAATAAATACGCCAGTAACAGGGAACGCTAGGTGGCTGGCAGTACATCAGCTATGTTATATGCACTATCTCATCTCAGCTTTATAAAAGCCCCGTGTGAGAGCTGCCTGCATGGACCTCTACAGATGAAGAACCTGCCTCCCAGAAGTTAAGCGATGTGCTTAAGGTGATATCTAGTGAGGCTCACGTGACGATGGAGGCCAGGCTTTTTTAACCACTACATCAACTAGGGGGGAGTGCAGGAAACCAGGCTGAGTGGAAAGAGAGTCATAAAGACGTGTAGCAGTTCAGGAACACATCCAGAATCCTTCCTGGTGCTCTCTAGACAAGGCTGCCCGGCCTAATGGAAAACTACAGGCAGTGACTGCGGGCCTTGAGGGGCACGGGAGGAAACAGTGGAAACCCTAAGTTCAGAAATGTGTAAACAGTGCATACAAACCTCAATCCTTTCTAGAAAAGTCAAAAGCTGTCTGAGCCTTGGAATAAACCCCAGTACATTCCCCAACTATAACTTAAGAATTGTGATACTATTACATTAAGTTTTACAGTATCTGTTGAGAAAAGAAGTGACTGAAGAGAAAATACAAACAAAAATTCAAGCATGTGACTAAAATTTATACCAAACAAAAACGCCCAGTTCAGAAAACAAACCAGCTGACTTCAATGAACAAACACAAACGGCTTAGTGGAGGTTTGAGTGGCTTTCTCCTGACTTCGTTCTCCTGGGTTGGGAAGGTAGGGCCTCAGCAAGCATAGTAAAGATGTGTTCAGACTCAGAAAACAAGACAAAAATGGATGGAGACATGTTAAAGGAAAACCAAACCAAATGGAAGAAAATTTGTACGGATAGTAACCTGCTGTGAGGAGGCAAAGCTTACAGTTTTGGGAACTTCGTACGCTATCTGAGTCGACACGCCGCCCATGTCCAGAATACCGGCTGTCCTTTTACGGAGAATAGCTTCCCTGCTTTCACTACCAGGAATGTTAACCTCCACGACCGCCTCCTCATCTGCAAAGAACAAGAAATATCCATTGGAACAGAGCCAACCTGGAAAATGGGGATCTTCTGGTGAGTCCCCTTGTTTCCATGGTACTCTCAAGCCCATCTGGGCAAACTGAGCCTACTCCTCCCACCTACAGTCAAGTTCATAGTGGGAAAGAACACCTCCTGTCTCTACTCCTACCCACTTAGCTGTGTCACAAAACTTGGCTCCTGGGGGTGCCTAGGTGGCCCAGTTGGTTAAGCTTTCTGCCTTTAGCTCAGGTCATGATCCCAGGGTCCTGGGATCGAGTCCCACATCAGGCTCCCTGCTCAGCAGGAAGTCTGCTTCTTCTACTCCCTCTGTCCCCCACTCATGCTGTCTCAAATAAATAAAATCTTTAAAAAAACAAAACAAAAACAAAGGTAGTCCCCTTTTCATCCTTTGGGATTAGAAAGAACAGCCCTCATTTCCAGTCAAACCAGAAGTTGGCTGGAAACATGATACTTACCATCCTCAATATGCTCGAATCGTCCAAGGACAAAATTAATGCCAATCCAAGCATACACACCTACAGACATTTCACAGGGGGAAGATAAGAAGGATAAAGTTCTGAGATACTTTTTATAACTCTTACCCATGCAGTCAGTGCAAACAACTCATTTACTTTACTCCCTGACAACCTGTGAACACATTATCTGAAATAAAGCATCCCTGATAATGTATTTTGTATTCTCCTAGTGGCTTTCCAAGAACTCTCAACTTGAAAATGTATAATTTCCTATCATTTAGATGGGTAAAAATAGAATTCCCTCAGTGCCAGCTTTCATTTGGAATTTTTTGGAAATAATGAAGTTTTTGCTTTATGAAGTTAAACCTATCAACTGCAAGCTTGAAAAAACAAATTAACTGTGACTCCTCCAGTTCCTTCATCCCTTGCTTGCACTCAGTTGCCAAGCCTCGTTCCCCATCTACATTTCCTCCACCCAGTCTTTACCCACTTCATTTCTACCTTAATTTAAGCTGTTACAGAGACCTAGTCAATGTCCCTGCCCTCTTCCTCCACCCCAACCCATGCTATTCTCTGCTATTGGCCTGACAATCCAAGACCTCTCCAACTTTTTGTTTTTATTGAATAAACCAGACATGTAACATTGTATAAGTTTAAGGTGTACATTGCGTTACTTTGATAGGTCTATACTCTATAGTAGAATTGCCCTTGCCACATTACATACAGTATTACTGTCTATACTCATTATACTGTCCACTAGAACTCTATGGCTTATTTGTTACTCATTCCAAGTTTGCACCCTTAAACACCATCCATTTTATCACTCCCCATCCCCTGGTAACTAGTTTTATTCTGTTTTTTTCATAGGTTTGACTTCTTCAGATTCCACAAGTAAGCGACATCAAACAGTACTGTCTTTCTACATTGGACTTATCTCACTTAGGATAATGTGCTCAAGGTCCATCTGTCTTGTCACCAATGGCAGGATATCCTCCTTTCTCATGGCTGAATAATATTCCATTATGTATATGTACTACATCTTTTTTAACCATTCATCCATTGATGGACATTTGGGTTGTTTAACTATCTTGGTTCTTGTAACTAACACTGTGATAAACATGGGAGTATAGACATCCTATTGAAATCCTGTTTTCATTTTCTTTGGGTATATACCTGGAAATGGAATTACTGGATTGTATGGTACACCTAACCAATTTTTTGAGGAACCTCCACATTGTTCTCTGTAGTCCCTGGACCAATTTATATACCCACCTACAACATATAAGGCCTTTTCACCACATTCTTGCCAGCACCTGCTACCTTGTCTTCTCAATGACAGCCATTCTAACAGGTATGAGATAAAATCTCACTATGGTTTTGCTTTGCATTTCCTTGACGATAAGTGATGCTGAGCATCTTTTTATGTGCCATTAGTCATTTTTCTGTCCTTTTTGGAAAATGTCTATTTAGTTTTTTGTTGTTGTTGTTGTTTTAAAGATTTATTTATTTGAGAGCAAGTGAGCAAGCATGGGGGGAGGAGCAGAGGGGGAGGGAGAATCTCAAGCAGACTCCCTGCTGAGCACAGAGCCCAATGTGGGGCTCCATCTCACATCCCGAGATCATGATGTGAGATCATGACCTGAGCTGAAACCAAGAGTCTGATGCTCAACTGACTGAACCACCCAGGGGCCCCACATCTATTTAGTTTTTAATCAAACTGTGTCTTATTTAATAAGTCATATGAGATCTTTACATATTTTGGATACTAACCCCTTATCCAATATATGGCTTACAAAATTTTTCTCCTATTCTGTAGGTTGTTTTTTCATTTTGTTAATTGTTTTACTGCGTAGAAGCTTTTGAGTTTGATATAGTCCTATTTGTTAGTTTTTGCTTTTGTTATTTGTGCCGTTGGGTGTCATGTCTAAAAAATAATTGCCATGACTAATACTGATGAGCTTCCTCCCTATGTTTTCTTTTAAGAGTTTATGGTATCAGGTTTTATGTTTAACTCTGATCCTTTTTGAATTAGGTTTTATAAGTGATGTGAGACAGGGGTCTAATTTCATTGTTTAGCATGTGTTTCCTCAGTTTTCCCAGCACCATTTGTTGAAGAGACTATCCTTCCCCCACTGGGTGTTCTTGGCTCCCTTACTAGGTATTAGTTGGCAATATATTCTGGGATTTAATCCTGGGCTCTCTATTCTTTTTTTTTTTTTTTT
>ML108723.1:0-11269 GCA_003697995.1 Taxidea taxus jeffersonii | reverse complement strand
TAAAGATCTTCGACTTCCTTGGTTAAGTTTACTGTAAAGATCTTCGACTTCCTTGGTTAAGTTTATTCTTATTTTATTCTTATAAAAAATTTGATGCCATGTGAATGAGATAGTTTTATTTCTTTTTCAGATGCTTCATCCTTAGGGTAGAGGAATGCAACTTATTTCTGTATGTTGGTTTTGTATCTTGCCACTTTACTGAAACTGTTGATTAATTCAATGGCTGACAGTTTTTTGACGGACTCTAGGATTTTCTATAAATAAGATCATATTATCAGTAGATAATGACAGTTATTTTTCCCTTTCTGATCTGGATGTCTTTTCTTTGTCTTGCCTAGTTACTCTAGCTAAGACTTCCAGTACCATATTGAACAGGAGTGATGAGAGCAGATCTCCTTGTCTTATTCCCAATCTTAAAGGAAATGCTTTCAATTTCTCTCCACTGAGTCTAATGTTGGCTGTGAGTATGTTATACATGGTTTTTATTATGTTGTTTCTTCTATACCCACTCTGTTAAGAATTTTTATCATGAAGATGTTATATTTTGTCAAGTGCTTTTTCTACAATGCTTTTTTGAGATGATCACATGATTTTTATTTTATTTCCACTCTGCTCTTTATTATTTCCTTCCTCCTGCTAACTTTGGGCTTCATTTGTTCTTCTAGTTACTTGAGGTATAATGTTGTATTGTTTATTTGAGTTCTAATTTCTCAATATATGTTTCTATTGCTGTAAATTTTCTCCTCAGAACTGCTCTTGCTACATTCTGCAATATTTGCTATGTTCTATTTCCATTTTCATTTGTTTCGAGATAATTTTTTATTTCCTTTTGAATTCTTCTTTGACCCGCTGGTTTAGAAGTATGCTGTTTCATTTCCACATATTTGTAGATTTTCTCACTTTCCTCTTGTTGATTTCTAGTTTCATCCATTGTGTTCAGAAATGATGGCTGCCATGACTTCAATCTTCCTAAACTTGCTAAGATTTCCTCTGTGCCTTGTCACATGATCTAACCTGGAGAATGTTCCATGTACACTTGAAAAGATGTGTATTCTGCTGCTATTGGATGGGATGTCCTGTATATATCTGTTAAGTCCATTTGCACTAACATGTTGTTCAATTCCAATATTTTGCCTTGTTGATTTTCTGTTTGGGTGATTCAACCATTGATGATAGTGGGATTCCAAAGTTTCCAGCTATTACTGTATTGTTCTCTATTTCTCCCATAAGACCTGTTAGTATTTGCTTAATCTATCTCAATGTTTGGGTGTTGGGAGCATATATACTTATGTTCTTCTTGATGTTTTGGCCTGTTTATCATCATAAAATGACCTGCTTTATCTCACTACCCTTTTGCTTTCCAGTCTGATATGTATATATGGCTATGCCCGCCTTCTTTTGGTTTCCATTTGCTTGGAAGAGTCTGTGTCTTCAGAGCTGAAACGAGTCTCCTACAGGTGGCATATATTGTTGGGTCTTGTTTTTTTTTAAATCTATCCAGCTATTCTGTGATTTTTGATTGGTAAGTTCAATCTGTTTACATTTAGGGTGATTACTGATCTGTAAGAATTTATTACTGCCATTTTATGTTTTGCCTTCTGGCTATTTTGTCTCTCCCTTGTTTTCTTCCTTCTCTTTATGTCTACCCTTGTAAGTTTGTGGTCCTCCAAGGTTTCCACAGTTTGCTTAGTGTCCCCTTTATTTATGTTTTGTGTCTCTCTGCTCTGATGTTTGCTTTGTGGTTTGCATAAAACATCTCATAGGTAGACGTTGTTTTTCTACTGATAGCAATTTATCTTTGTTCACCTATAAAGTTTCTACCCCTTTTATATTTTTGATGTCACAAGTTATCTTTTTATGTAGTGACCAAGTTATAGTAGCTATGGTTACTTTTAATGCTCTTTTTCCTTTAACCTTTATACTTATCTAATATACTATTCTAAAAAGTATATTCTAAAATATACTATTTCTATCTACCACCTTAATCAGATTTTGTGTACCTTCCTCTTTTCATTTCAGCTGGAAAACCTCCTTTCAACATTTCTTGTAAGTTGTCTGGGGATGGTGAACTCCCTTAGCTTCTATCTGGGAAAGCCTTTATTTCACCTTTATATTCAAAGGATAACTTTGTCAGATAGAGTATTCTCAGCTGGCAATTTGTATTTTTCAATACTTTAAAGTACCATTCCACTCTCTCCTGGCCTGTAGAGCTTCCACTGAGAAATATGCTGATACTGACAGAACTTCTTTTGTAGGTTACTGTCTTTTTTCCCCCTAGTTTCCTTCAAAATAATTTATCATTGACTTTTGACAGTTTTAATGTAATGTGTCTCAGCGAAGGTCTTTTTGCACTGAGATAAATAAAGTGGTCTGTTAGCTTCATAGACTACAAAGAACCCAGTTCCTTCCCTGGGTTTGGGAAGTTCTCTATTACCTCTTTAAATATGATCTCTTCTCCTTTTGAGATACCCTCTAATCTTATGTTGGTTATGCTAAGGGAGTCTGATAGTTTTCACAGGGTTTCTTCACTTTTTAAAAACCTTAGTTTGGGGTGCCTGGGTGGCTCAGTGGGTTGAAACCTCTGCCTTCGGCTCAGGTCATGATCCCAGCGTCCTGGGATCGAGCCCCACATCGGGCTCTCTGCTCAGTGGGGAGCCTGCTTCCTCCTCTCTCTCTGCCTGCCTCTCTGCCTACTTGTGATCTCTGTCAAATGGATAAATAAAATCTTAAAAACAAACAAACAAACAAACCTTAGTTCTTGTTCCTCTTTTACGGGAACCATTTTTATATTCCTATCCTCAAGCTTGCTTATTCTCTCCTCCATCTGCTCTAGTTCCAATGCATTCTAGTGCATTCCTCGTCTCAGGTATTGACTTCCTCAGCTCCAGAATGTTTGGTTTTTTAGAAGTTTAATCTCTTTGGTAAAGTACTTCTTCTTTTCATTAATTTTATTCTGGAGATCACTGTATTAGCTCACTGAATTTCTTTATAATAGTATTTTAAATTCTTTATCAGTTAGATTTAAATATTCCATGTCTTTGGGCCCAATTACTGGAAAACTGCTATGTTCTTTTTGTGATACCATATTAACATGATTTTTCAGTGTTTGATAAAAAGTGCTCTTTCTGCTGCATTTCAAGTCATGGACACCTTTCTTATTAGGAAAGGCTTTATCTACTTTGGTTCTAACAATTTACTTTGGTTCTAACAAGGTCGGTAATTTAAAAAAGAAAAAAAAAAGGATGACTGCAGAGTTCGTGGAACTATGTTTAGTACTTGGGGCTACCACAGCCTGGTAGGGGATCCTTAAGTGGGGGTAGGGGATCCAGAGGTCTATGGTGATCCTCTCGCCAGAACCCTGGGGCAGAGAGCAGGAAACACATTCCTTCAGTTCTCTGAGCCTTCTTCCCTTTTTCTTTCCCTCCTCTCAGTCACTGCAATCTCTGCTCAGAGAGATCTGCTGGCATGCACTGTGAGGTAAACCCCTAACTCACCACCTACACCCTCTGCCTCCTCTGCTAGAAAATCGTGTTGGTCCCCTGCTGCCCCTGCCGCCACTTGCCTGGCTCCATGGCCTCCTCTGAGGTTCAAGCCACCCATTTTCAGATGGGTAGATCTGTTGAGTGTCCTATGCAGAGTTGCTTTCTCTAGGTTATAGATGTCTGATTAGTTTTAAATCAAAAGGGAGGGAAAAAAGGAACAACTCACGCTGCCACGACATGGACATCACCAAGACCTGTCCAACTTTTCATCTTACTACCACTTTTCAAAAGGGCCAGATGCCTTTTCTAACCTGTGCTGACTCAAATCATTTATTCTGCTTGGAATGTACTTCCTAGCCTTCTCTCAGAGCCCTACCCTTACCAGGCTCTGGCACGCTTATAGCTAGTTATCCCCTGGGGCACAGCTTAAACTGTCACTTGCTCTACAATGTCCCTAGCAAGGAAAAAACAAAACAAAACTCCCTTTTGCAAACTCCCACGGTACTTCTTGCTTACCTTCCTTATGGCACCTAACACTCTATCTCATGTGGCAGCTAACTGTGTACCTCACTTGTCTGTGAACAGCTCAATGGCAGTATCTGAATTTCACCCAGTTTGTATTTTCTACAGTGTCTTTCCCAGAGGAGGTATTTGCCCAAGTGATAGATGATTTTGAAATAGGTGCTTTTGGTCTTCACTTCTAGCAAACTAGTCACCAAATAATATCCTACTGATTTGTCACTTCATTCTCAAGTAGAATCATTTACTTGAAAGCAGAACTAGTATTTTCTCAGTGTATCAAAGTCAAGAATTTCCCCTTTGTAGCAAATAAAGTGACAGAAGGCACCAATAATGCAGAAATTATCATAATTACAAAAAGGTGTATACCTTAGGCAAGGAACACAAACCTTTCCTAACCAAATGAATCCAATGTATGTTTCCTAAATGTGGTAAAGACAAATTAAGTTATTTTTTTAATGGCTTAATGTTTGGAGAATAAAGGCCACTCATATAAAAAACAAATTTTGCCATATAAAAATAATATTTCAAGCTATGATTTCCTAAATTTTAAGATAGTAAAAGTAATTTAATAAAGGGTACACTGGAAAAAAATGGGAAGGATTTAAAGGAATAACTTCCCAAATTTCAAGCTGAAGACCAATATACCAACCTTCTTGTTTCCCTGAAATCACTTCTGCATGAGAGTCAGAAAACAAGAAGTCAAAGTGCACGGGGATATCAGTCAGGAGGTCCTCCAGGATGGCTTTCTGCTGGCTGGAAGACAACCCCAAAATTGACACATCAAAATGGAGCCTACATTTCTCTGTTTTAAAAAGAGAAAAAAACCCACAACAAAACAAAAACTATGGTTCTGGTATGTCCTCTACAAAAACAGCAAATTTTAAAGCCAAGATAAGTCACTGACTAAAACTATTTTAGGAAGGGATCTTGTGAGTTGAGTGAATTCTGTGATTCCCAGATGTGAAACTACAACTGTAATCCTTAAATTAATAACATAAAAATCAGGGTTTTTTTTATATGGCCACTTTATAGGCTACAGTTTACTGTTTACTTTATAGTTCACTATTTATAATTATAATCAAGTACTTGAGAAGGTTTTTGGTGCATTCTGGCTAAGGGAATAGTTCAGGCTCTATTCCAAATTTGAAAAAAGAATTTTTACTGTCTTCCTTTTGGTGATGATAACGGACGAGGAGGAAGAGAAGGAAAAGGGACAGGAGTGGAGGTGGGGAATACACTACCACCACTGCCCACCCCACTCTCTCACTCCCCCCACCCTCCACCTCCCCCACCCTCAGGGCCTGGCCTGCCCTGGCCCCATGTGGAGGATCACCTTTCAGGAAGGATTCTCATTCCAGCTGTGCAGAGAATGTAGAGAGGTGTCTCTTTGTGTTTTGCCCGTGGTACATGCTCTGCAGCAAAGTTCAAGAGTGGAGAAATGTAATCACTGACTTTCTCTGGAGAGGTAGCAAATTCTGAAATGCCTACAGAAAAAAGAGCACTTCTGTTAATAAGCAGATAGTTAATTAACATGTTATGTTCCTCCAATGGGGCATATTTGAGAGAAATTCTGGCTCTACACCACACTCCCCTAGTTTTTGCCTATCCCTCTAGCAACAACCTTCACAGCCTCTCCTCCTTACGTGGTGGTGGTACTAAATGTTCAGTCTTACCCTCTCTTCTCAGTCTCCAAGAAACTGAGACCTGATTGCGCAACTACTATATGTCAGACACTGAGATCAACAGCACATGAGCTCACGCGCCTGCCCTCCAGAACATATTTCCACTTTGTTCAGGCAAGCTCACTTACTCCTTTGGCTGCCACCATCACCTTTGTGTCTCAGTTCTCCAAATCTCACCAGCAGCCACCAGATCATGTTCCCAACCCCCAGATCAGCATGTGGAAACTGTCCCCTAGACATGGCCAGATGCTGGTCCTTACAGACCCCAAACTCAACATACATATACAAACCTGAATCGAACTTCCACTGAGTCTGCTCTTACTGCTTGTTACCTACCCCAGTGACCACCGTCACTAGCCAGCCAGCAGCCCAAGTCAGGATTCTGGATAAATCCATCTCTCTCCCCCAATATGTGTTCTGGGTGTCCCTGATCGAATCTCCCTGGTTCCTCTCATATTATTTCATTTTTCCTCATCTCTTCTGGCAGTCTGATGCAACACAGGCTCCGCTCCAGTCTTGGCGATCCCTTGATCATTCCCTATGCAAAGAGTATCTTCCTGGCTTCAAATTTTAAAAGTCTCAAAATTTCTCACTTCACAGATTAGGAAACTGGATCCAGAAAGATTTAAGTGATTTGTCAGAGCAGTCAGCAGAAAACAGACTAAAAGATTTTTTTTTTCACTCCACCTACAATGCTGTTTCAACAGACACCAAGCCCGCCCCAAGGGATCCAGAATCTATTAAGTAAGGAAATTTCTAGAGCTTTGCTGAAATACTATACATGAGAGTCCCTGCTTCAGGACCAAGAAGAGCTATAAAAAGGTACTTGAATTTCTACTTCAAATACTTTCTGTAGCATCAGAAAGAACCATGGTAAGCCTATGATGTCCCAAAGGACAACTGCAAGGCATGACAGGCTTTATCTTATTTCAAGTGAGCAGTTTAATCACTGATGGAACCTGATATGTGAAGCTAGATGAAATGCAATGTGCTTTATAGAGCTTTATTTTTCAATCTTCTGGTGAATTTTTTATATAATCAACATTACTTTAATCCTGAAAATGTTTCTAGATTAAGAATACATCAAAATTCAAGGAATGGGATAACAGAAAACGAAAAATTCACATTCATTCATTAAGACTTAGAGAAAGAGGGGCACCTGGGTGGCTCAGCGGGTTAAAGCCGCTGCCTTTGGCTCAGGTCATGATCCCAGGGTCGTGGGATCGAGCCCCACATCGGGCTCTAGCCCCGCATCGGGCTCTCTGCTCTGTGGACAGCCTGCTTCCTCCTCTCTCTCTCTGCCTCTCTGCCTACTTATGATCTCTGTCTATCAAATAAATAAATAAAATCTTTAAAAAAAAAAGACTTAGAGAAAGAAATGATCATTGTTCATGGAAATTTACTTTTGATATTAAAATAATGCTTATATGAGAGATTCAGATTAAATTCCCTCTCTTCAACCTAAGAAACAAGGTAGAGGTTTTGGATTTGGGGGCAATATTCTGGTGCCCAGATGCCAAAATATCAAAGAACAATCACCTTGTTAAGGGTTGTCTGAAGAAGGAAGTGGGGCCTAAATTATTCAATGAAGAATGGGGGGGGGTGCTCAAAGAACCCACAGTCAATGCCATTATGAGGAATGTCATTTATGAGGAAAGGTATTTTATCATTAAAACTGAACTTCCTTTACATTTACATATTTGAAATAGGAGAGAATAAGCTAAGATAATTATTTTTTATCAACATTCTCTAATATTTTACAAGGCAAATTCCTGGGATTATTTGGGTTTAATATTTTACTATTTAACACACTAGCAAGATGAAATAAAAGTGCTGAAACTCTATTAAGATCTGTGGTCCAGTGTTTTATTTTTTTAAGTTTATTTTATTGTTTTAGTAATCTCTACATCCAACGTGGGGTGAGCTGAGATTAAGAGTCACATGCTCTTCCAAATAAGCCAGCCAGGAACTCCTGGTGCACTGTTTAAATCAGTGATTATCAACTATCAAGACATAAAATGCCTATTGCAAGGTACTCCTGGACACCCTTCATTCCTAATACTTCTGACAGAAGGGCGATGTCCACGGAAACTGTACATACAGAAAAAAGTTGAGAATGATGGATTTAAATTATTTAATGGAAAAGGCAAATCCCAATTTTTATACAACACACTGACTTTAGAAACTGTGGTATCTTTAAAAACTGGACATAACAACATCAGGTCTTCTAAGTTCTACAGTCACTCTTATTAAATAATCTAGATGATCAGAAATACGTTGTGGGGGCACTGGGGCATGTGGGTCAGTCGGTTAAGCGTATGACTCTTGGTTTGGGCTCAGGTCATGATCTCAGGGCTCCTCTGCACTCAGCACAGAGTCTGCTTGAGATTCTCTCTTGCCCTCTGCCCCGCACCCCACCTGCACTAGCACAAGCTCTCTCTCTCTCTCTAATAAACAAATAAATACAATACCATCTTAAAAAAAAAAAAAGAAATACATTAGGGCACTTTTTAAAAATGAGGGGAAAAAAAAGAAATATGTACCAATGTATTAGACTACAGATATCCATGAGTTATCTGAAATTACCCTGTTTTTAGGGATAGCGACCAATGGCTACCAAATAGGAAAAAAAAAAAATCCCTCCATAATTAATGTCAACTAACAAACACCTGAGTAGACATATGAGTAAGGCACTGTGATAAATGCTGCAGGAGACATAAGAAAGACATGGTTTTGTATATTTTATCAAGGAGTAGTCGCCTCATGTGACAGAAGAGGGGAAAGAAAGTGAAACAATCAGGTCCTGGCGTGAGCTCTGAACCAGGGCAATGACTACGGAAAGAGGGAGAGAAGGACATGAAAGACCTCACAGAGAATAAAGGACAGAACCTGGTTACCAATCAGATATTTATCTTTTACATACCGGGTTTTATTTTCATAACCACTGGCTTTCGGTTTTTATCCCTCATTTGTCTGATATCCAACAGATCATGAGGATTGCCATTGTGCCTTGGCCAGCAATAGACGAATATTCGAGACCCACTGCTACCACAGTCCACCACGATACCGTAGTTCACATTGGGGTTATTGGTGTCTGTAGCTTCAATGTCAGTAACTCGTGCCAAGTACCTTGTTCAGAAAAATGAACATATGCTTTTACTGAAACAGAGACTATCATCCTGAAACCAAACACAGAAAATGCAATAAACAAACACCAAGTCCATGAATTCTGAGCTGATCCATAATCGCATTTTTACAACGGCCAAATGATTAAAGAGTCAAAACAGAACCGAGTGATAGTGATAAAGATAATCTAAACCAAATACACGGTCATTACTCCTTTTAAGAAGTTCAAACAAGTTCTGAGAAGCAAAACTATTCCCAAACTATTGACATTAACTGAAAAATCAGCTTAGAAGATATCATAGGAGAAGCTTATGTTTAAATCCTCTTACTATGTGGGTTTGGTGGTTAATGATTAAACAGCTTCCGACAGTTTAATTTTTCCTGCCACACTGTATTCTATACAGATTCTGTTTCCTGCAGCCACATGCTCCTTCAATTCTAACCTAATCCCCAAAGTCCTGAAGCTGTAAAACGAAGCATCCCATCTAGAAATGTTTTCTTCTCTTACCTGTGAAACTTCTTGTCTCTGGATAGTCGCCCATACTTATTTCGGATTATAACAACAGAAAAGTATAAAAGTGAAACAGCAGCAGCTAGGATGCTAATAACAATAATCTGGCGCAAATTGGTATTCAGAATTCGAGGGCACCCCACTGGAGAGATGCTAAAATGCCAGGAAGCAGGAAAAAGACAGGAGATGCCGAACCTAAAATTAAAAAAAAAACGAAAAACAAAAAACAACTAACAACCAGATTTTAAAGCAATCTGTTCCAAAGAGGCCTCACCTCACCTAAACTGATCTCAAGGTTAATATCTGGGTCAAGCCACCCGTTTTCCCGCTGGGAGGTATCTGTACGCCAGCACATTCCCTGTTGCTATTTTGCTATTTTACCCATTATTATAAAACTACATGAATGAAAATTACACCCTGATAGTTAACACATTTCTGTGTTTTTCCACCTTTCTTGACAATATTATGTAGATTATTATTTGTTCCCTGCTTTATTTCAAAAACAAACAAAAAATCAGAGACAAGTAGAAGTTCAATACCATAAATATATAAATCTATAAAGAACGTAGGTTTAAGGATAATGAAACCAAAGAAAACATTTCAGAACAAGGAAATGCATGTATTAAGACAGACCTACAAAGGTGGCCTAGAGTCCAAATCCTTGTCCATTAGATTAGAAACATATAAACAGATCAGGAGGAGGAAGATTTTCTTAACACTGAATCCCAAGGCAAAATTTTTCCTGATGACTGAGTGACAAAATGGAAAAAAAACCCAGTATCTTTAACAATATCTGCATAATACAGTCAATAGATGAGTTTTGTATGTCCTGTGTTTTTAAAATTATTTCTGAGCCATTTTTGCAAATAAACACTTTTCTTCTCCGTGTATGTCAGGAATAAGAGATTATTATTAGGCTGAAGAAAAGCTTGCTACTTTTAGAATAAATGTTATTGTTTTGTGGTTAATTTCTATACTGTTCCCTTAGTGCTTCCTAGACTAAAATATGTCGCAGAAGGGGGAGCCATCCTGCTAACCCAATGGTCCTCCACCTGCAGTGTCTAGTCTCCACGTGGGTCCTTGGGCCATTCCACAGAGTGCGCCATCCCCTGCCCACTCCTCTGAGGCTTCCGGACAGTTATCCTGTGCTTAGTACAACCCCTCACAGATTCCAACACACCTGCCCTTCACAGTAAGCTACCCCAACCCCTGCAGAATCCACCTGGCATGACCACTCTCTATAACAGGTGCCCCAGGGCAGCCTGGAAAAACAGAGCTGTGAAACAGAAGTGTAGCATAACTTTGAACACTTTTCACTTGCAATTTAGTTTTTTGTTTTTGTTTTTTTTCCTTTCAAGATCTGTCTCTGTGGCACCAGGGCCTCAGGTTTTACAAGTACTGGTGATGAGACGCCATCACTTACCTCCCCATGCTGATGGGTCCGAGGCCAGGTGACGTTCTAGGAGTCAGTCCTCACGCACCATTACAGAAATAATGGGGTCATCCTGGAGTTAGAGACCTCCTGTTCCAGAAAGTGAGAAAAGTCACAAAGATGGAACAATCCAAGAAGACATCTATGTTCTTTTACCAAGTATGGGTTTAAATCCAACCACACGTAATCTGGTACACGAACCTTGCACTGAAGCTGTTGGAAGGGCCTATTCTGAGCACCCCACTTCTAAGTCGATTTCATGCTATCAGGGATGCAGGCCTAAATCAAGAGATGGCAACAGTCTGGCACTAGTTAGTGCTCTCTACCTAAAAGCCAGTCAGTGACCCCAAAATACCAGCTCACCAAATAGGTACTGAATTAAGGAAAACTCAGGGTGGCACCACACAGTAGGTGGTAGGTAGAATGCTTCACTGAAAGGGAATCTGAAATAGGGACTCCTAGAAGAAAGGTCACCTTATGCACAAGGTACCACACAAGGTCCCCTGCTCCTAAT
>ML108722.1:0-18397 GCA_003697995.1 Taxidea taxus jeffersonii | reverse complement strand
TTCGATACTGTTTTGAAGATATGGATGTAGATCTCTTTCTCCTCCATTAATCAGAATTTCTCAACCTTGATGCTCTTAACATTTGGGGCCAGTTAACTCTTTGCTGTTGGAGGTTGTCCTGCATTGTACAATGTTTAGCAGTATCCTTGGCCTCTACTGACTAGGTACCAGTAGTGCCTCTTTTCCCTGAGCTGTGGCAACCAAAAGTGTCTCCAGACATTGCCTGTTATGTCCCTTGGTGGGTTTGAGAGGAATAAAAGTCAGCCCCAGCTGAAAACCGCTGGTGTCGATAATGTGATACTGTGATTCAGTTCTCACAGCTTCCGGTTACAGTAGATCAGTGAAATCCCTGAAAAAAGCACCTGGAACCTGGGACAGGAACTGTCTTCTGTTGGGCCTTTGTGGGAGCTCAAAGCAACTTTCTGCCATGAAGGAGTTAATATAAAGTAAGCAAGATATTTCTCAATCCTGTGAAGCAATACCCACAACAAATCATGAAAATCTTTCTATAAATCATACTTTGGACATAGTTTGCATTTCCTATTGGAAATTGGTAAAACTGGCATTCATCTACCGTAAGTTAGAGAGCATGTTGGACCCAGTATATTGTAAGTTAATCTTGAATGATTTATGCATAAATGTGTTCCAGATTGGGTGATCTCAGCTCAGGCAGTGGGCGGCTCATTTCCAGACATTTCCATTCTCAGGAACTGACATTGAATTCCATAAGTATTTATTGAAATGTGTAATGTAAGAGGATATTAGAGCAGTCTGATGCTGCTTTCATGTCCCTTTTCCCCCAGAAAGGGCATGCTCAGAACAGTGCCCCCCACCAAGAGTCTCTGTATCTGATATGATATTCCCCACTTTGGATTGCAAGATACTAAGAGCAACTGGTTCTTTCATTCTTCTTCACGGCTGTGTGGACCTTCCATTCCCGTACCAGCTTTGCCCTCCCCAGTGAACACATGTAATTACACATGATGTCGTGCATTTTTCAGAGTTTTGGAAGGGACATCCATTGCATGTTCTACTTACCCCCATCACCTGATGGGTATTACAGTCCAAAGTATGATCATTTAACCAACTTAACCTTGTATTTCTGAATCCTCTTGCCTTCTCACACATACCAATAGATTTAAAAGTGCAGGGTCAACTGCTGATGTAAGTTGCTGAGAGAAGGGTTGGTCTTGGCTGCAGAGAGAAAGGGTGACAGAGAAATATACTGGGCTAGAGAATTCTCCTTCACTCATCTGATTGCCTGTATTGAGCACCTACTGTGTGCCAGGCAGTGGCATTATAGCTATGACAAAAGCGGACAGGGCCCTGTTTTCCTGGAACCCGCAGTCCACTGGGCCATGAGATAAGTGGGCAAACCATGTTTTAATATGGCAGAATAGGTGCCATGATGGGAGAAATCATGATGCCAGGGAAACACTTAGAAAGAGCATCATCACCCCAGCCTTGGAAGGTGGGTATGGAGATCAGAGAAGGCTTTGCAGAGGAAGCAGTGTCTTACCTGGAACATGAAGGGTATGTTGCACTTCAGGAAAGAATGTTCCAGGCCACATTCCAAGGCCTAAAGGAAAGCAGAAAAAACTGAACCTTTAAGTAACTGAGAAGTTCGGCATGTCTGGATAGAAGAGTGTGAGACGGGTAGAGTGAGAAGTAAAAAGGAAGCAAATAAGGTTGTTTCCCAGGATTCTGACTTGAGCAAGTCAGTCATTGATGGTGGCATTTCTACAATAAACACAGAAGTAGGTTGGAGGAGGGTGGGGTGACAATGACCTGAGTTTTTAATCCACCACTAACTCTAGAACATGAGATTGATTTTTTTTAATATTTCTGAAAGATGTCAAAAGCTAATGGAAATTTGGAAAGTTAATTAGCAGCTAAAAATGATTTTGTTACTGTAGGCTATCATGACATCCTGCAAATATACCCAGACCTGTTAGTTTCTACCAATTTTATTCTATTTTTAAAATTTTTTTAAAGGTGGGGAGAAGCAGAGGAAGAGGGAGAGAGAGAATCTTAGGGAAGCTCCACCCCTAGCCCAGAGTCCAACGTGGGGCTCGATCTCACAACCTGAAATCATGACCTAAGCCAAAATCAAGAGTCAGACATTTAACCAACTGAGCCACCCAGGCATCCCTAATTGTATTTTTCATCCAGCAATGATTTCTTAATTTTGATACTTACCATCATCTGCTTAAAATTCGCCAGGTGTGTGCCTGAATAATGGGCACCCATGAGAAAAGAAGTATGATGAGCTGTTCAGAGGCTGTCTTCTGGCTTTTCCAGCACTCCTCCACCCTCTTGCTTGGATTTTTTTTTTCCATAATAGAGGTTTTATTCTAATATTGCATGGACTCACTTTACAAAGCATACATTATTCTTTTGATAACTAAAGAAAAGCATAGTATATAGTCTTGGGCTATCTTTAAGCAGGTGCCTAATGTTCAAGGATTTTAAGGGGGCAAGCCTCATTTGAGGACATCGCTGCCTGGTGACCATACTCTGTGTGGCTCCTGTCACCCCGAGCACAGGGGGAATGAATGTGATTGTCAAGTTAAGGGCCATGAGATCGCTTCTAACCATCAGCCCTAGCCACTGCCTTTCCTCCTGTCCCTTTTAGGCCTGAAATAGCCAAGGGGGAGCCTTATAAATGATTCCTCTCTCATCCAGCAGCTACGGAGCATCCAAGGTCACGCGGCTCCCTTTTGTTTTCGGCAGGAATTTAGATAATGGGCTGTGTGCAATGTAAGGATAAAGAAGCAACAAAACTGACGGAGGAGAGGGACGGCAGCCTGACCCAGAGCTCCGGGTACCGCTATGGCACAGACCCCACCCCGCAGCACTACCCCAGCTTCGGCGTGACCTCCATCCCAAACTACAACAACTTCCACGCAGCCGCAGGCCAAGGACTCACCGTCTTCGGGGGTGTGAACTCTTCGTCTCATACCGGGACCTTGCGTACCAGGGGAGGAACCGGTAAGAGTGAAGCTGTTCTGCATTCTTTTGTCAGCTGAACATTCCTGTCCCAGGCCGCTCCCTTTGACTACGGATTTAACATTAAGTTTTTCATCAGTCTCCATCTCTCCACTGCCAGATGAAGTCCCCTTAAAACCAAAATCAAAACAAACAGGACTTGATGGACTAATAAAAGGCTGGCTTCAGTGGTGCTAGGTACCCCCGGGTTGCCGCTCTGGGAGGATTCTGCATGGGTTAGGAGATACCGCTGGCTCTAAGATACTCTAGGCCAATCGGTGGTCCCAGCCCTGGCTGGCTGACTCAGAATAACTAGCAGCTTTCTCAGAACACTGAATCCCATCCCAGATCTTTTGAATCTGAAGCTCTGGGACTGGATCTGAGAATGTTGCGTTTTGAGTCCTCTAGATATCGGTGCACTTCCCTCCCCTCCCCCAGCTAAGAGCCACTTGGCAGGCGGTAGCACCTTCTCCCTCATCTTCCTAATCGCCAGCCTGCCTGTCACCTCCCAGCCAGTGAGGACATTTGGCAGCATTCGTTTTTGGCCTTTCATCCTCATTAATGCTCTTTCTGATCTTCCCATCATCTTCCATGTGACGGAGTTTATCAACCCTCAAGTGTATTGTGTATCTCCTGTATCTTAAAATCAAATCTTATGTTTCCTTAAGGAATCCTTCTCTCTTTTTTTTTTTTAAGTTTCCTTCCCTTTCCCACCATGATGCTCTGTTTTACTGCCATGTACATTTGCTGACTTAGCTAATACTTTGTAAAATATCTGGCATACATTCTCAGACATATGTTTCACAGAATATTTGTAAGTTATCTCATGCATCCTTAGCCTTCCAAATCATCTCCCAGCATGTGAATCATGGTAACTAGATATTTGACATTATTTGTCCCAAAACTGTTTTGTTTATTAGAAAAATTTAAAGAAATATACATCAACCATTATGCTCTTGGCTCATCTGGGAGCAGAGGTCTTTTATGAGGACCCACTGTGCCTTTTTACCTGGGGGGTTGGCACTACTGAGACATTAGCAGGGTTTTTGGTTTTGCTTTTCCCCTCTGCATGCCACATGGCAGTGTAGTTCTATCCAGGGGACCTGACCCAGAGCTTTAGGCACCATATCATTGTGTTGTAGTGGATCCAACTTTCTCTTTAAAGTAGGCCCCGCATGAGCTAATGAATGTTAGCACACTCACTAATCTTCCCTACCTTCCTGGAAGGCACCTGGAATGGAGGGAGGAAAGAAAGGAGCATTCTATGGAAGTCTGTCTCTGAGGATGCGGGAGGGGAAAAAAGAGCCAAAAATGCACCACCACATACTTCCTGTGCCTGCTGAGTTCTCTGCCAACCAGACTGAATTCTGCTGATGCAGACATTGACCTTGCTCATTCATTCATGAATGCTGGATATGAATCCCTGTGTCTGCAGGTATCACTCATAAAGTCACTAGAAAGGGATACTTGCCTTGAACATGGGAGTCTACGCTGTAGTCAGGGACAACCTTAGTATAAGAGGCCACGTGGTCCCTTTTAAAATTTGGAAGTTAAAACATAGTACTCCCAAATGTTGGCAGATTCCTCTGCCTTGTATTATTTGGCTTTGTTATATGTGCGCGTCTGTCTCTCCATCACTGTGCTTAGTGCTTTAAGGCCGAGAACAGCGTCTGTGTGCCCCATGACCTCCTTTGACTCTCTCCTCCATCCTTAAATGATCAAAACCCCAGTGAGAACTTACTGGCTGAGCAGGGAGAGAGTAGGAGACTGGAAGCGTCTGACCTCGTGTGCCTTGTCTTCCACACGATGGAGCTTGGGTTTGTTTTCAAATTATGTAACAAAAGGAATCTGTTAATAGAGTGTTCAGTGAGAACAAGCATGACTTTATGGGCTTCCACGTCTTTGTTTTAAGCCAGTCTCTAACCTTTCAAAGAAATTGAAATTTGCCAAGTGAACCCTGCTGCTTTGCACGGTCAGACCTTCTGAATGACGTTCTCCCGCAGGAAGTCCCACTTGGGATGGGGCAGAAAAACAAGCCCTGCCTTCTTCTCTGGTCTTCAAATAGTCCCACAGGCACGTCTGCTCCCTTGGAAGTACTGACACAGCAAAATGGTGGCTTGGTAAAGCATGGAATCCATGCTGTGCATTCTTTGGGCCACTAAAGGCACTTTGAAATGGGTGGAGATCAAAATGAGGAGCCAGAGAGCAGAGAAATGGAATGTATTAGTTAAAGATGGCTGCATAACATGCTACTACAAACTTAGCAGCTTTAAGACAATGCTTATTTAGGACCTCACAGTTCCTGGGAGTCAGAAATCCAGGAATGACTTCTTTGGGTGCCCCATTTCAGAACCTCTCACTGGCTGCAGTCAGGGTGTGTTGGCCAGGTTGTAGTCACCTCACAGCCCAGCTGAGAAGGATCTGCTGCTAAGCTCATGTGGTGCTGGCAGGACTCAGTTCCTCGTTGGCTGTTGGCCAGAGG
Source organism: Taxidea taxus jeffersonii (assembly GCA_003697995.1). Taxonomy (NCBI): domain Eukaryota; kingdom Metazoa; phylum Chordata; class Mammalia; order Carnivora; family Mustelidae; genus Taxidea; species Taxidea taxus. The sequence goes on along the minus strand of ML108722.1, from coordinate 12,927 downwards.
CCACCCTCAGTTCTTTGTCATGTGTGTCTTTCCAACATGGCAGCTTCCTTCATCAAAGCATTCAGGCCGAAGTGGCAACACAGAGAGTCAGCTGGGAAGACAGAAGTTGCCATCCTCTGAAGCTTCGTCACTTATGGGACATCCCATCACCTTTGCCATGTTCTCTTGGTTAGAAGCAAGTCACTGGGTTCGCCCACACTCACGGGACGGAGATTACACAAGAGCATGAACACCAGGAGGCGGGATAGGAGGACTATCTTGGAATTCTACCCACTATATGAAGCAGGCCCTAAGCCAAATGGGATGCTGGAGATTTCCTGTTGTTGATAGCAGTCTTGTGCAGAGCAAGAAGGGTTTCTGTGGGGGCGTCCACCAGCTGAGAAGACGTAGGGTGGGTATGAAAAGGAGTAAGGACTACAGATCGCTGCAAGGATAGGCAAATTTGTGGCAGAAGAGAGGGAGTCCCCAGAGCGATTGCAGATACTGAGAGCAAGACATCAGATGGGGTGAGCATTTGTGAGAGGGTCTTCTCAGTCCCAGGCCACAGAAGGAGTTTCCTGTTACGTTCTCCATTACTGGAGGTCATGGGAGAGAGTGATCTATTTTACCCTCACCCTAACATGGGCTCCTGAGAGGAAGGGAATCTGTGTCTTTAACTGCTGCAGGCCTCCGCAGATCTGACCTCTAACACCGCTCTTGGTTGTGGACATGATATTAATATTCTGTCTCTTCCCGAGGACTCATTCAGAGATCAAACAGTGCTTCCCCTGCAAGGACCAAGGCATGACTTCAGCCCCGCCACCCTGGTTTCATGTTAATTACATCACCGCACCATGTTATCACTGCTGATTAGATGAAGATTTTGAGAGTGAGATTTCAGTGAACGATGTCATTTCTTGGAATTAATTTCCCCTTGTGTAATAATCTCTCCCCTTTTGGTTCTGTGTTGTCAGGAGTGACCCTGTTTGTAGCCCTTTATGATTATGAAGCACGGACGGAAGACGACCTGAGTTTTCACAAAGGAGAGAAATTCCAAATACTGAACAGCTCGTAAGTTCGGAGAGGGACAGGGAAGTGTGCATGTCTTTCAGAGTGAGAAAGAATACTTGTGTTCCCAGTCTGTGCCTTCTTAGTTTCTGAAAGGCTAAAAGAACACTTGCTGAATTCATTAATGGGTAGCAACTGAACTTGAGACATGAAGAGTTGACAAGCCAGTGCAGTATTTCATGGGGCTGGTGTCCAAGGAGCTTTTTGGAAGATACCACAGTCGCAGAGTTGAGGCTTTGGGTTTACAGGTTGGAGAAGTTCCGGTTTCGCCCCATGTAGATCTGTGTTTTCAGATGATTGGCACAAAGCTTGGCTATCCACACCATCCTCTCTCTGCCTTGACATGGGTTGTTTGGGTTTTTTTGCATTTTGCAAGTTGCACTAGCTGAGCCCTCACTAAAGCCGGCAACAAGTTCCTTCTGTTTTCAAAACTGCTAAATACTCTGATTGGTGAGGCTCTGGAGGCGTTGCTCCCTAGTGAAAATTCTCGAGTGACTGAAATCTTTGTGAGAGGGAAGGAGAAGTGGCTTCGCCCACTTGCAAATGACTACAATGTGTGCGTTTTAAATGTAACCAGTAGAAACAACAGTCAAACAGGCAATGGGGGCATTCCAAGGGTAAGAATCCTCACTGTAATTCTACATTTAAGACCCATAGAAGAGTAAACAAGGTATATTTGGTATTATATCTAGGGAAACGTATCTCCCTGTGGGTTTTAAATATCACCTCTGTTAGGTTAAGGCAGTATGCCTGCCCAGGACCTTCTGGCTTCAAAGAAAATGGTGGTGGGGGCTCCCGGCTGGTGCAGTCTGTAGACCATATAACTCTTGATCTTGAGGCTGTGAGTTTGAGCCCCACATTGAGTGTAGAGTTTACTTAAAGAAAAAAAAAAAAAAAAAAAAAGAGGGGCACCTGGGTAGCTAGCTCAATCAGTTAGGCATCTAACTCTTGATTTGGGCTCAGGTCATGATCTCAGGGTTGTAAGATAGAGCCCCATGTCGGGCTCTGTGCTGGGCATGGAACCTGCTTAAGATCCTCTCTCTCCTTCTGCCCTCCCCCCACCCACTCAAAACAAAACAAAACAAAATGAAAAGAAAAAGAAAATGGTGATGTCCCCATCAGCAGTCAGGCCTCTTACCCTGTAGCTCAGGTTTTCCTTGTGAGCACTCCCCAGGGACTGGGAAGGCATGCCACCCCAGGGCGGGGGGCCCACCAGGAAGTTCTGTGCCACCAGCTCCACTTGCTGTGTTCTCCATTCCCTGAGCAAACCGTGATGGCAGAAGGACTGGTCAAAGCCTGGCTCTTCAGCTCTCCTGAGAGCTCCAGCAAGAGGAGAGGGGAGTGAGGGGAGTGAGACACACCCCAGCGCATCCCCATCCTAGAAAAGACAAGTGGTCATTGTAACAGGGAATTCCCTCAGGCCTGAAAGCTGCTTCCTCAGAAAACCCACCCCTTCCTGGGACACCCCCAATTCTTAGAATACACCATCTTTCAAGGACAGGAGCTGAGTTCCTCCCACAAGAGGTCGGTCACTCTTCTGGATCTCAGAAAACAGTGTCTACATAGTAGCCACAGTGTTGCTTGGGTTTTTACTTATTATTGTCATCATTAATGGGTATGGGTGGGGGTGGGGTTTTTTGAACTTTTTAAATACATGCAGAAAACTGCACATGTCAGAAGTGTGCATGGTGGTGGTCACGCAACAAATTGGGTTTAGTGCTGCCAACTTTACACTTGAAAATGGTTGAAATGGTAGGTTTTGCTATGCATGTTTTACCACAATGTTTTCAAAGTGTACAGTTTGCTGTATTTGCACAAACTGAATATGCCCGTGCAACCAGCACCCAGATCAAGAAGAATGTGACCTGCCCCCTACCAGGCCCCCACAGCCACAGAGATTTTTTTTTTTTTTTAAATAGAAAACAGCTGCCATTTATTGACAGCTCCTCTGTGCCAGCCGTGTACTAAGTTGCAAGTGTTCTCATGCAGGCCGTTGTCTGCGATGTGCCTCGCAGTCATGGTTCAACATACAAGGAGCCAGAGGCTCGAGTTAGGGAGCTGCCCTGGTGCCCAGAGGAGCCAGCAGGTGGCAGAGCCACAGGTGAGGTGTGGCGGTGGCACCCTGAGGACTGTGTCAGGTTTGGTCTTGGAAACGCCCAGAGGACCACCCCCAACCTCCAGCCCAGAGAGGACTGAACCTTTCAAGATACATGAAAGTTTAGAAGGTCGGCTAGGAGGTGGGAGAGGGGGGAATTGGGTTTTGATCTCTTCTGGTCTATGATTCCTTATTGTTATTTTGATTCTCAGATGAATGCTTCTCCTCTGAGTCTACCTGCTTTGAATTCCGAAATACCTTCTACTTCCCCTCCCCGTTCTGTATAATTTTCTCTCAGTCCCAAAGCTGGTTAGAACTTCTCACCAACTTCAGAAAGGTGAGAACTAGGGAGGAGTAGGAAGTACCACCCGGCTGATCCTCTGCAGGTTTGTCCACACTGCTAGGGGATCCACACGTCAGATCTTGGGACCCTTGGAAAGCCAATCCTTGCCAAAGTCAAATTTGTGACTTCTTCCTTTGTTGATCTGGATAGGATCGACAATGGCATTTGGTTGAAAGTTTGAAGAAACATTCCAGGAAGATCCAGTCTATCTCAATCTGTGTTTTATGATTTGCATGAATGGCCTTTAGTGTTTTACAGGCTTTGAGCCTCTGGCCTTGTTCTCTAATCAGAAAATATCACAAAGGTTTTTTTTTCCCCCTTATTTAATGTTCTTCCTTCTTGCCAGTGGAATTCCTTGTCCTACATGCCATTTAAATGCCCTTTTCCAGGGTTGGGGTGGGGGGGGGGATAAGGTTTTTACAACAAATACAGTATCTTGAAGTAAAGGGTAATAACAGGGAAGAGGAAATCATGAAGGACAAACAAAGCAATAATAGAGAACCAGATGGCAAGCGCCTCCTTCCCCCTCCCCCAGTCCCTCCCAGCCCCTGGCTCTCCTCCACTGGGGGGAGGGGGATGGCACTCTGTTCTCCCTGGGGCAGCTGCCACACCTCCTAGTACTTGTGTCCTCCCACTCCTTACCCCATCCACAGGCAGAAAGAGAAGGCCGAGGGGCTGGCCTTTGTGTTTTCAAGTGTGGCAGGCCCCGAGTGGTACATGTGTGTGCTCGTGCCCAGAGCCGGTGGCACTGCCGCCCAGCATGGGGTAAGGGTTCTTCAGGGACCCGTTACAAGTACTCGGTATAGTGTACTTGCACATCATTAAACTTGAGCCCATTTTACAGACTACTTAAATGCATCTATTTTATTCCCTATTTTCACATTTCGTGACTTAGTGATTTACCACCTAATGATAAACATGTTACACAGAGTGGAATAGTGCCTACGGTAGTGACTCCTTTAAAGTTCTTTCCATCTTGTTAAGGAGAAATCTGGGATTAACTGGTCCATCTATGCATTTGATAACATTGTTATGGATATGCTCTCTCATGGTAAGATGACAGTAACCAAATTGAGAAAGAATATAGCATTTATAATAAAAACACTCCACAGCTCAATGGAACAGGCTCACTTCTGTGTGCAGAAGCGACTTCCTGGCTGTCTCAGGGGCGGACAAACCTAATGAGTGATTTAGGGGATTGAGAACAGGCTCTTTCAGTAAGTCTTTAAATTAGAAGAATAGGGGAAGCTATTATAAAAACTTAAAAGTTATTCTAAATGAGAGCCTTAAATCATATTTTTGAGTCAAAGCAAGATAAAATGAAAGAAAATCTCACCAATGCTGAGTTAATGAAATATCTGAACTCTAAGAACAGGGTTTTTTAAGTGCATTTTTAATAATGTTAATTATTCACAATAATTTAAGAAGTAATAAGTCATATAGTAAAGATTCTGTTTTCCTAAATCAAGGTGAATGATTCGTGAAAGAGTATTATTTGTGGGTGAATTGGATTTCCAGCGCATTGAAAGGAAGATTTATTCATTTGCTCAAAAGATTTTTTTTTTTGTTAAAATATTTTATTTATTTGAGAGAGAGACAGCGAGAGAGAACTTAAGCAAGGAGAAGGTCAGAGGGAGAAACAGACTCCCTATGGAGCTGGGAGCCCGATGCAGGACTCGATCCCTGGACTCCAGGATCGTGACCCGAGCCAAAGGCAGTCGCTTAACCAACTGAGCCACCCAGGCACCCTCAGAAGATTTTATTGATAGATGTTTTGAGTCTGTACCAGCCTTTTTGGGCACAACCTGTGAGGCTTACTACATGATACATTGTTTCCTTGTCACCTCATATTGCCTTTGATGGAAAAAGTGACCCTAGATAGCCTCAAAAAAGAAAAGGATTTTCTCTTTCTCATGAGTAACTGAAAACCTTTGTGAGATTAATGGAGTCAGTTAAGAGAAAATCATGAATTCCTGATACATGACTTTAGAATGAGCTGATAGTTGGACTCTAATCTGTGCTGAACTATTTAGGTGCCAATTTCAAAATGAGATATTAGTGCTGGATTTGAAATGGAAATTGTAGTTGACCCTTGAGCAATGGGAGTGGGTTAGGGGCACCAGCTCCCCCCCACTTCGTGTAGTCAAAAATCTGCATGTAACCTTGACTCCCCCAAAACTTCTAATAGTCTACTGTTGACTAGAAGACTTGCCAATAAAGAGTCAATTAACACATATTTCATATATGTATGATATATACTGTGTTCTTAGAATAAAATGAGCTAGAGAAAAGAAATGTTATTAAGAAAATCACAAGGAAAATAGTACATTTACTGCGCTGTTTTTATTGAGAAAGAGCTGCATATAAGTGGACCCATGCAGCTCAGACCTGTGCTGTTCAAGGTTCAACCATACTTGATTAATCCCGGATCACCTGATGCCGGTGGCTAGGTCGTTAAGCCTCTGCCTTCGGCTCAGGTCACGATCCCAGGGTCCTGGGATCAAGCCCCACATCTGCCTCTCTGCTCTGCAGGAAGCCAGCTTCTCCCTCTCCCACTCCCCCTGCTTGTGTTCCCTCTTTGTCTGTCTCTCTCTGGCAAAAAAAAAAGAAGGAAAGAAAGAAAGAGAGGAAGGAAGGAAGGAAGAGGGGCGCCTGGGTGGCTCAGTGAGTTAAGGCCTCTGTCTTCAGCTCAGGTAGAAAGGAAGAAAGAAGGAAAGAAAGAGAGAGAGAGAGAAAGAAAGGAAGGAAGGAAGGAAGGAAAGGAAGGAAGGAAGGAAAGGAAGGAAGGAAGGAAGGAAGGAAGGAAGGAAGGAAGGAAGGAAGGAAGAAAGAAAGTAAGTAAGAAAAAGAAAGAGGGGCACCTGGGTGGCTCAGTGGGTTAAAGCCTCTGACTTCAGGTCAGGTCATGATCCCAGGGCTCTCTGCTCAGCAGGGAACCTGCTTCCCTTCCTCTCTCTCTGCCTGCCTCTCTGCCTACTTGTGATCTCTGTCTGTCAAATAAATAAATAAAATCTTTAAAAATAAAATAAAATAATAAATAAATAAATAAGAGAGAGAGAGAGAGAGAGAAAGAAAAAAGAAAGAAATCCCAGATCATCCGAATAAGACTGGGCTTGTCCCAGCTTTGGCAAAATGTATTGGCTTCCTGCCTCAGGTGACATTTCCATGTACCCCAACATTGATACTAGATGGTCTTCCTAATTTAAATCAATTAGAGCCAACTTGGTGGAGGTTGCAATTAAAGATAAGCTTCTGCTGACAGCTCTTAATTTTTTATTATTTTGGAGCATTTCCTGGGTGTGGGGTTTGGGAGGTGGATGGAGTAGGGGAAAGAGAAAGGAGAAGGTGGGGAGATGGTAGGTATTGTTCATTTTTTGTGATGAAATGTCTCCATCTGGTGGAACTTTTGAGTAGTAAACATTGTCACCCGCTTGAAGCCTCCAAAGCCATTTCTTAGCACATGTTCAAAGAAAAAAATTAATTTCCACATGTGTTCCTAGATGGTATACTTAACAATTGCATGTATTTCTTTTAGAGGACACAGAAATGAAACCAATACAAACTCTTCAAAGGTTGACAGTTTTACTTTCATGATTTGAGGCCAAAAGCCAGAGGAATCCAATAGGGGAACAGCACAGAACGCCACACGATCAGCAAAGACCCAGCTCCTAAGTCGAGTGGTGGGTTCACAGGGGTTCATATACACGTATGTTCCTCCGTGTGTGTCAGTCATTTCCTGAGACAAATCTGGACATAAACTAAATTTAAGTTTTCTTAGCAAAGGACTTCCCAGGTATGAGAACTTATCTCCTTGTTTTGGTTGATTTATCCATTTAAATTTGTCTAATAGGATGAAAAAAGGAAAGACTGAAAAATGAATTAAAACATAAGTTTTTAGGGGCACCTGGGTGGTGCTGTCGGCTGCGTGTCAAGCTCTTGGTTTCGGCTCAGGTCCTGATCTCAGGGTTGTGGGATGGAGCCCCGCATCACAGAGCCTGCTTAAGATTCTCTCTCTCCCTCTGCCCCTCCACCCTCTAAAATAAATAAACAAATATTTAAAAAGCCAAAAGACATAAGTTTTTAAAAACCTTTGCCAGCCCCCTGTTTTCTCATGGGCTGATTTGTGTCACTTGTGCCACCAAGCACTGGCCCACAGCCATACCCAGAGCACGAGCACGTGCGGGCTTGTCACCGTTTCCCTATTACTTTATTAAATTCTATCCAAGTTGTTGCTCATCAGTCTCCTCGCTCAGAGAGTCAGTCTTTGGAGAATGGGGCTCTCGAGTAAGGCGTGTGTTAGTACAGAGGCTGGTTATTGTCTACCTAATACCATCAGCCTGAGGAAGATCTCGACCGGGGCCAAAAGCTGACACGTTTTCTTCCCTAGCTGAGGGCTTTGACACAGAGTCCAGCCACATAATGATGTAAAAAAAGGGGGGGGGGGGGGGGGGGGGTTTCTCTTGCTGCCTCCAAGGACCAAAAGAGGAAGGAGAGCAGGTGCTGAGCCCCTGCTGAAGAGCCACCAGACAGGTCTTGGTATGCCCAAGGGCAGCGGCCTCGCCTTCTCCCCCTTCTCCCCTGCCCTCGCACCCCTGGCCGCGGGCTGGTGCCGGATTCTGTGGACTCCGCGCAAGGCAGGGCTGCAGCCCTGCATATGTGTGTGGGGAGAGTCACACACTCCACCCCTTCTCTCCGTCACACGTCCATTGCCATGAGCCCAACGCATGAACTCTAACTGTTGAACTGACCCGTTTGTTCTAAGCTGAGAGCAGTGTTACAAGCCCCCTTTCGAGTCCTTCTGCCTGCAGACCTGAGAGCCCTCCCTCTCCCAGCTGAGACAGACTGTTGCCTGGAACACTGGGTCTTACAGAGTGGGGAGACTCAGAACCTCCATGCCTGGCCAGTTTCTGCCCCCTCTACCCCCGCACACTTGCACACACACAGCTAGACCCTTCCTCTCCCGTGCACCAGACTCAGGTCTGTAGTCAGTGGGATGAAGGTTGAAGGCTTCTGAACCAGGCCTACCCTGTGGTCTTTGTCATTCTACCCATTGTCTTGAAAGCAAGCAAGGCAGGTATGAGGGCTAGGCTTTCATTCCTTCCTGGGCCTCCTAGCAGGCTTCCTGTCTGAGATGATCTGCAGATGAGCTGATTTTCTTTTCTGATATACCTATTAATGGCTAACAAAATGACACTAGAGCCAGCAAGCAGTTTGCATCTGTCCAGCGATACCAGAGGATGCTGCTTACCTCGGGATGTGAGCCAAAATGGAGACCTAGCTAAATGAGTAGAGTTAGTGCATGCTTCTTCTTCTAGCTTTGCTGAAATATAACTGGCACATAACATTGTATGGGTTGTGATGGGTTGTGTACAACGTGACGGGCTGCACGATGTGTGTGGTATACCGTGTACAGGGTGGTAGGTTGACACGTATATATTGTGAATATTTACCACAATAACACATCCTTCACCTCACATAACTACCGTTCTGTTTTTGTTACAGGACTTTTCTAAAGTAGCCTGAGGTTAGGTTCCCTTCCCCTCTGTCCAAGTTGGGGACACTTACCAAGCAAAATGCCCCTCTACCCCAAGAGAGCACTCTCATGGCCAGGGTCTGACGTTGTTAATTTGCAACTAAAATAAGAAATGAGAGACAGCACTGGGGTCAGCGACCATCGACTCAGACTGTAGCCATGTGACCCTTACAAGGGGCTATGTTGGAGTGTGGCGAAATCAGGCAGTGGAATGACTAGGAGATGGTCTTACACTCTTACGGCGTTGAGTCTGTAACTGTAGGACATTGAAATGGTCAACACATTCACTTCCTTTTCTCTTTGTTCTCTGCAGGGAAGGAGACTGGTGGGAAGCCCGCTCCTTGACAACCGGAGAGACTGGTTACATTCCCAGCAACTACGTGGCTCCCGTTGACTCTATCCAGGCAGAAGAGTATGTTTTGTTTTGTTGTTTTCACTCAACTACTTGGCTTTTAAAAGTTAGCTGTCACGATAAAATGCCATTAGCTTTGTGCAGGAAGGAGAAGAAATTGGCTAGAGCGATTTCAGGGCTGAGAGGATATGCCCTGTTTTCCCAAGCCTTGTGCTGCAGTTTTTGCCGTATCTATGTAACACTTGTACTATTACTAACTTACTATTTTTCCTTACACCTGGTTTTTAAAAACATACTTATTTTGAAAGGGAACTTTATATCAGAACCCTCATGAAAACCCAGTAGTACTTGCCATAGATAGAAACTAACCAGGAAAACGCGATGAAGTTCTGGCCGGAGCATATATTGTTATTGTGAGCGCAAGGTTCGAAGCTTATAGTCCGCTGAAACAAAATGAGAGCGAGGGTGGGAAAAAGAATGGGAGTGGGGAGGGGAAGAGAAAGGCGGGGAGGGGTCAAGGGGGCAAGTAATTATTAAAGATCAGCATGAGATTTTCTTTCTCTTTGTAACTGGAAATATTAAGGGGATACTGAAGGTACTAGAAGTATCTCACATACAGTGTGTCCCACGACTCGGGGAAACCCTCTGATGGTGCATTTCAGAAGCTCCTTTCCTTTGAGTTGGGGTCTTGGTTGGTTTCTTTGATAGTAAATTGTGACTAACCATTAGTTGGACCAAGAATTTCACTGGTACCAGTTTGGGGAGATGGTCCGTAGGTTGAGGGGATTCTAGGAGGGACAACCATTGTTCCTTTTCCTGACCTGTGGAGGACTCCTGGCCACTTCCAAAAAGGAGAACTCTCAGAGTGGCTTGTGTGAGGACCCTCATTTTTGAACTGAGGGAAAGAAAACTGGCCTAGGACTCCCAAGCCTGGGGACCTGACCTCCTTTCTGATGCCTGGGGATCTGCCTCTTCTGGGAGTCTTGCCTCACCAGTAAGGAAAGTCAGACACGATGCCCAGTCTTCAGCTCAGGCCCTGCATTTTGCGCCAGGGGTTAGACCGCACTCCACAGCCAAACCCCCAACTGGTTCACCGTCTTGCCTTTAATTCCTTTATATTTGCTCTAAGACGGTTGCTTTTGTTCCTCACTCGCAAATACTCAGTGCTTCTGCGCTCATTTTTTTCTCCTAGGGAGTGTGTTTTATCATCAGAGAATAAAGGAATTTGTATTGAATTTTTATTTTAGGCCACATTTGCAAACATCTTTGTGTTCGTTCTGAATAAAAGGTACCACTAAATGTGGCAGTTTGATTTAACTGGGAACCTACCAACTCTATATTTAAGTTATACACGTGTGTAATGTAATATATTTTTTAAACATTTTGTTTTTAAAGAATAAATTAGCATTCTAAGGAGATAACGCGTTATGGTTTTACATAGGCAATTAATTACCATTATCTGAAAATGCTCTTGTTTTAGTTCCATCCATTGTTCTAACAGCTCTCTTTTCATCACTGTTCGCATTCATGCTGCATTTTCATTGGGCGGCTGATGCAAACGCAGAAAGTCATTTTTCATAAATAATTGTTGTGATTCTCTTTCCACCATCTAGTGCTAAGTTAGGATCGTTACCCAGTCCGGTGCCTTTAAAAGTCACTGAGGAGCTCGCTTGCCGTGTGTCTTTTCTCATCTTCAGTGAGGCTCTTTCATTCACAAAAGAATTTGACAGGGAACACATAATAGCTGTGTTCAAGTATAATGAATTAAAATTTCATCTTAGAAACTGGATCCTTTCACAGTTGAATATTCTAAAATTGTTTCTAGGCACAGATGCCGGCAGGGCACTCCTGACTTCCGCCTCGGGTCCTCACAGCACCTGCTGCTGCTGCCTCAGCAGCGGAGACGTTAGCCAAGGCCCGGGTCATGGTTAGGGCTGCAGGGTGGCAGGGAAGAGAAAAGATAAACAGCCAAGGTTGTGAGCTGACCGGAGGTGCTGCCTTCTTACATGGCACCAGAGTGTCGTCTCAGGGAGGGTAGGAAGCGTCTGCAACACCAGTCATTTGTTAGGACGCGCTCGTTGACTATTCACAGGGACCCATCCCTGCAGCTGTGCCCAGCACACATGCGCAGATCCCCACCCATCTGCAGGCAGAGCCTTTCATTTACCCAAGTCCTCGCACCTGCTGGCCAGGAAGAGCATGAAAGCAAGCATCCAAGGGCAGCAGTCATCTCAAATTAGGGGTCGTCTTGACAATTTTTTTCAAAGCTGCTGTAGGTACAAAGTTACTGGAAATATCGTGTCTTTGTTCTTTATCCATTCTGACTGACTTTTTTTTTTAATGCTTGATTAATGATCTTATCTAGACTAAGGCTGTGTTTCATTATTTCCCAGGGGTTGTAATTATGTTCCGAAATCCCAGGGTCTTGGAGGTGTGCGTGGGAAGGGTCTCCTGCAGTTGCCGTTTCAAAACAAGGTCTTAGATTTCACCTTTTGTGAATGCAGGGGGCAGTGTTAACACAAACCAGTTCTTGTCACTCTGGAAGGGAAGGGAAATCAGCCACAATTCAAATCTGATTTTTTTTTCTTTAAAGAGTGAAAGAGATGGATTAGGGATGGATGGAATCAGGAGCAAACTGAAAGGGAGCGAGATGAGGCTAGGAAGACATATAGAGGGAAAAGCTGCAGATGTGATCAGAGGTGAGGAGGAGTGCTATTGCATTTTTGTAAATGATCCTTACAAAATGCTTCCTTCCCTTGATCTCCTTTAAAGGTGGTACTTTGGAAAACTTGGCCGAAAAGATGCTGAGCGACAGCTTTTGTCCTTTGGAAACCCGAGAGGTACCTTTCTTATCCGTGAAAGTGAAACCACCAAAGGTAAGATAAGGAGTTGAAGAACTTGGTTGTCATTCAAATCTGTGGATTAGTCAGAGGGGATGAAAGCCTTATCTCTAATGTACAAGGGTTTTTAAAACATATCCTCCCTGCCTTGTGAGCGGAGTCCTATTTTCAGTTTTCCCTCCAGGCTCTAGAACTGCAGACCTCTAAAAGGCCTGCAGAGGCTCAGAATCAAGCCCTTTGTCCCGAAACAGGGGCCCCGCAGTTTCACTCCTGCAGGCAAACAAGATCATAGAATTTGCAACAGGTCTTTAGAATTACAATTTCCTACAACTCTTAATTCCTCAGGCGCCAGTCCTACAGGTTGTTTTTGCATTCCTTCTGTTTTTTCAAAACTGACTGCTTTCCTCCAGCCACTCTGGCCTTTCATTATTTAACTACACGTTAGAGCCCAGGGGAGAAGCTGGGCCGAGGGAAAGGAGGAGCAGTGGCCTTCCGGCTCGATCTACCAGACATGGGTTAGGGTTGGGGGGTCTACTTGAGACAGGGCTGTGAAGAAGGAACTGGAGGCTCCCTTCTAAAGAAACAGTCCTTACACTTGTTTAACTCACACTGCCTCTGCCTCTTGACACTCCATGGACAAGGACGATGAGGATGATGACAAGGACGATGAGCCAGCCTGCTGGCTGGGCTGTGTTTCTCTTCTCTTCATCTGCCCCC
>ML108721.1:14896-28326 GCA_003697995.1 Taxidea taxus jeffersonii | reverse complement strand
GTCTCTACAGACTTGCCTATTCTGGATGTTTCAAATGAATAGAATCATACTATGGGTGGTCTTTCACTTAGCATGTTTTTGGGTCCATCTTTCAGGCATGCATCCCTACTTCGTTTCTTTTTTATTGCCCAGTAATATTCCATCATACGGATCATCTCATGTTTTGTTCATCTGTTCACCAGTGGATAGATAGTTGGGGTTGTTCATGGTTTCGGGCTCTCAGAAGTAACACTGCTATCAAAGTTCCTGTATGCGTATATGTGCAGACAGTTTCAGTTCTCATGGGTGTGTATCTACAAGTGGAATCCCGGAGTCACATGGTAACTTGTGACCTTCCAAGCTGTTGTCTACAGGGACTCTGCCATGGTTGTTACACTGTTGCCAGGAGTGAGTGCGGGTTCCATTTCTCCATATCCTCTTCAATATTTGTTACCTTTTCTTTAATTTTTTTTAAATAGGTAACACCTTCATTTTTTTTTTCAAGTAATCCCTACACCCCATGTAGGGCTCAAACTCACGACCCCAAGATCAAGAGTCATGTGATCCATCTACCAAGCCAGCCAGGCGCTCCCGTTATTATTATTATTATTATTATTATTATTATTATTATATGTTCTGAGTGGATGTGAAGTGACATCTTACCCCGGTTTGAATTTACATTTCCCCAAGGGCTAAGGAGCCACTTTTGAGCATCTTTTTATGCACTCAATGGCCATTTGTATGTCTTCTTTGGAAAAATGCCTGTTGATATCTTTTGCTTATTTTTAAATTCTGATTTTTTAAAAAATTAGTGAGTTGTAGAAGTTCTTTGTATGTTCTGGGTGCACATTCCTTATCAGAGATAGGATTTGCCAATATTGCCCCCCAGTCTCTGGGCTGGATTTTCACTCAGGATGTTATCCTAAGAGGCAGAAAATTTTTAATTTTGGTGAAGTCCATTTTATTTTTTCTTTTGTCACTTATGCTATTAGTGTCACGTGTAAGAAGGCTTTCCCCAGGCCAAAGTAAATATTCAGGTCATGAATATTTACTCCTATGTTTTCTCCTGAGAGTTATGTAGTTTTAGCTTGACAGCATACATCTTTGAAGAGGGACCACTGTTAAAATCAAACTACAAATAGTTTGGTGCCACTTTAGTTTGCCAAAAAAGGGGTGCCTGGGTCGCTCAGTCATTTAAGCATTGGCTCAGGTCATGATCCTGGAGTCCCAGGATTGAGCCCCGGGTGGGGCTCCCTGCTCAGTGGGGTGTCTGCTTCTCCCTCTCCCTCTGCTCCTTTCCCTGCTCATTCTCTCTCTCTCTCTCTCTCTCTCTGTCCCTCAAATAAATAAAATCTTTTTTTTTTTTAAAGGAAAGAACACAACCCACTGTCCACCTACCGTGGATGCGTGACTAAATTGTGGACTCAGGCAACGAAAAACTCTACAGCAATGGGAATGAGCAAACTGCAGTATCCTCCAGGATCTCGATCAGTTTCACAAACAAAATGTTGAGCTACAGAAGGCAGAGCCAAATATATATATATTCTCTAGGGATTCCATTTACATAAGATTCAAATAGTGACAGAACCAGACAAGCTTCTTTTAAATCACCAGTGCAATTCTCAGACCAAGTACCTGCAGCTCCTCTAACTTCTCTCACTGCTAATACGTATAATCTCCATCCTCCCAAGGCCTGCTTTGTGTCAGGTGCCATAGCAAGTGTTTTACACAAGCAGTTTCATTTAATCCTTCAATAGACCTCTGAAGCCGGAGCCATTATGCCCATTTTGCTGATTAGGAAACAGGTTTAGAGCGCTCAAGTGTTTTCCCTGAGATCTAACTACTAGCAAGTGCCAGAGGTTGAAATCAGCCGATTCCCTCCTGGCTCCTTGCACCGGGCTCTGTAGGGCTCACGGCTGGTAGCTGAACAGCAGGGAGGCCTGCGTAGGCACTGAAAAGGTGTGAGTTTTTGTTTTTTGTTTTAAAGATTTTATTTATTTATTTGACAGACAGAGATCACAAGTAGGCAGAGAGGCAGAGAGAGGAAGGGAAGCTCCCGGCTGAGCAGAGAGCCCGATGCAGGGCTCGATCCCAGGACCCTGAGATCATGACCCGAGCCGAAGGCAGAGGCTTTAACCCAATGAGCCACCCAGGCGCCCCAAGGTGTGAGTTTTTAAATAACATTTTCTCTCTAGTTACTTTATTATAAGAAGGCGGCGCGGAGGGGCGCCTGCCTTCGGCTCAGGTCATGATCCCGGTGTCCTGGGATCGAGCCCGGCATTGGGCTCTCTGCTCAGCGGGGAGCCTGCTTCCCCCCTGCCCCTCCCCGCGGCTCCTGCGCTCTTTCTCTCTCTGACAAATAAATAAATTTAAAAAAAATAAAGAATACGGCGTATAATACACACAGCACACGAAGTATGCGTTACGGCCGGTTCGTGCTAACCGGTCAACAGCCCGCGGCTAGTAGTTAAGTTTTCTGGGAGTCTAAGGTTAACCTGCATCGACGCCCCGGGCTGCTCAAGCGTCAAGTGCACGTGGCATTTAAGGCCACTAGACTAGATGGGAGGGGAGGGGCGTAGAGGGCCAGCCTGGGCCCTTTGTGCAAGGTCCAAGCAGCAGTGTTTGGGGCAGGGGCCTCCGACAGACGCCAGGGAGGGAAGGGACGGACGCGAGCGTCTGCTTTCGCACTGAGCACCGTGTTCATGATTTTGTCCGCGTCCCTGTGGCTCCCACTGCGGCCTCAGGGGCACCTGATTCTGGTCAGAGTGGCTGATGGAGCCAGGGAGGTGTTTCTTGGTGTGTGCGGCCTCTCGGCTTGAGGCTGGGGCCCCGGGGAGGGTCCTGTGCTCACGCTTTCCGGCGCCGCCGGCCGTGGCTGGGCTGTTGCGCCCGAGGAGCCTGCAGCCGGGAGCGCAGAGGAGCGCATCCTGCCCCGGGGGGGCAGCGGTGGGGGTCAGGCACGAGGGGCGCGCGCGGATCTCGGGGGACAGGGACCCCGGGGACCCCGTGAGAAGGGCAGAGGTGAGCTGCTCGCGTGCCCTGGAACTCCCCCGCCCCCCTTAGCCGGGGTGTCCTCGGCGCCTGTCCCTGTCTGGGGGGCCCGGGGACCCCGGCAGGGCCTCCTCCCTCTGCCTGCGCGCTCTGGGCCCCGCACCGGCCGCCGGCTCCGCGAGCTGCTGGGCTCTTTGGCCGCGCGCTCCGTCCTTGGCATCTGAGCACCCCTCGCTCCAGCCTCCTGCTGTGACTCCAGGCAGGCGGGGGTCCACCGAGCCCACGAGGGGTTTGATTTCCTCGACTTGAATAAGGGGGTGTCAGGCCTTGGGAAATCACTGGCGCTCCCCGAGGCCTCGCTTCCCAGCCCGGAGAGTGGGTGCTAATTTATATGTTCCCATAAAGTCGCTAGGACGCTCAAATGAGGTTAGTATGAAAGTGCTCTGTTAAGCGTAAGGCTCT
Source organism: Taxidea taxus jeffersonii (assembly GCA_003697995.1). Taxonomy (NCBI): domain Eukaryota; kingdom Metazoa; phylum Chordata; class Mammalia; order Carnivora; family Mustelidae; genus Taxidea; species Taxidea taxus. The sequence continues at coordinate 24,894 of ML108721.1, read as the reverse complement.
AAAAAAAATGACTCATTAGTGTCATCGCTTAGAAATAACAGAAAATGGAGGCAAGGACCGATGGGGAGAGAGAAGAGCGAGCAAGAGTTACATCCCGCGTGGAGGAAAGCCCTAAATAACGTCAGTCTTCCAGGAGCCAGCCAGCCCAGACCAGATTCCCATAAAAATCAAATGGCAAAGATATAAAGAAAAGAAGTTCAAGTTCATGGCTGAAAAGCCATGTTTTTCTGCTGGCCCCCATGGGAAGGGACTTACTATTTTAGTGTGGAATAGGAATATAACAGGATTTTTCCCAAGGAGCCTTCCGATGGTTTACTATGATTCACAGCCTGTGACTCAACAGGAAAATTCTCACTAGTGTATTAGTAACAGTTTATATCCCGAAAAAAGGACATAAAATAAAGCAGAGGGATTACATAATTAGTTTCTTTTCAGCTTCTACCTTGGATTTATCTGACACGATAATTTCAGGAAGAGAAACTTTCTCTCCTTCCTGCACAGAAAAAAAAAAATCTCATTACTTTCTTCAGTAACCACATTTTCAAAATACTTGTTAAGATCGGCTTCAGTGCTGTTGCTGTCACACTTTGCAAACACTGTGTAAGAAATTAATTTTCTCCCACGGTGCCCCCTCAGCCCAGCCAGCTTTGCTAGGAAGAAGGTTACATTGATACGATCCGTCTCCCCAAGATACCGTCACTGCCAATAATTATTCTAGAATGCACCTATCATGTGTTTTTGAGTTACAGGTGTCATTTTTTAAAAATATTTTATTTATTTATTTGAGAGACAGAGAGAGCATGAGAGAGAAAGTCAGACGGAGAAGCAGACTCCCCATGGAGCTGGGAGCCCGATGCGGGACTTGATCCCAGGACTCTGGGATCATGACCTGAGCCAAAGACAGTCACTAAACCAACTAAGCCACCCAGGCGCCCTACAGGTGTCATTTTGACTTATGTTTATCAAGACTTAAAAATCCATCAGTTCATGAAAATGCAGTTAAGTAGAATAATTCCCTACCACTCATTCATGTCATCGAAAGGATTGATCGAATGTAATAAAAACATCAAGCCGGACACGCTAAAGGGATTTAAAAGTAAATTTCATTTGTCCCATTTTATTAAAGACTTAGGCATACCTAATCACAAATACTCTAATCTGGTAGATTCCAGACCTACAGCCAATTTGAACCTTGTCGAGATTCTACGGAAGTGCATCCTATTGAACGTAAAGCTACAAACTCCCTGAAGAATACAGAAGTTCGTGCACTTTTTATTTTATTTTATTTTTAAAGATTTTTATTTATTTATTTGAGAGAGAGACAGAGAAAGTGAGAGAGAGAACAGAGGCAGGGGGAGGGGCAGAGGCAGAGGGCTATGCAGACTCCCAGCTGAGTTGGGAGCCTGATGTAGGACCCCAAGATCATGACCTGAGCTGAAGGCAGACACTTAACTGACTGAGTCCCCCAGGCACCCTATTTGAAGGATGTTAACAAAGGACTTGATTCAGGCCAAAGCATTCATTTCGAGGCCAAAGAATTTACTTATTTTAAAAAAGATTTTATTTATTTAGACAGAGAGTGTGTGAGCCAGGGGTGGTGCAGAGGGAGAAGGAGAGAGAGAATCTCAAGCAGACTCTTCACTGAGCGTGTAGCCTGATGTGGGGCTCAATCTCACAACCCTGAGCTCCCCAGGTGCCCTTGGAGGCCAAGGAATTTAGATCAGCCTTCTGCCTTGGTTAATCTAACTGGTCAATTTCTGCTTCACGGGGTCCCTGTGGATTTGAGTCTCAAATATGCACTTGGAAGGATTAAGAGGAAAAAATTTCTTTGGCCAGTACGTCTTCAAAAAATTATCCAATCTCCCTTTGTGCTGTGGGTCTCCCCCAGAGCCAGATATGAATCAGATTTTAAATCAACTTCTTTCTGCCCAGAAATTTCAAAGCACCAAAGGTTCCTCAGAAGGAGACTCAGGGAGAGCAGGATAAATGGAAGAAGACTTGGCTGCAAAGTTTTTGCGCCATGTCACCTTGATCTGGTTGGCTTTGTGGAGGTTTTCCAGCTGTGGCTCTCACTGGGATGGCCCTGGATTCCTGTGCTTCCCACTGTGGTATGTGTCCCATGGTCAGGGTGAGCCACTGACCTTCCTGTTTGGGACCCCATGTAAGGCACAAGAGATGCCCCTCAACATAACTGGGCTTTAGGGTAAGAGAAACAAACCAGGACCCCTATCACTCTATTCCCACGCCAGGAATTTTGAGAGAATGAACGATATTAGCCAAGAAAGCACAGGTTCTTGGAAGGAATTGATGTCAGGATTATCTTCTATTATCTAGATATTTCAATAGATGTTTCCAGAAGAGCAAATGCTCACAACCCCCTCACTGCCCACCTTTTAAAATATGCTGAATTGAAACATAACATACTTTCAGAAAAGTGTATAAATCCCTAATGTATACAAATCTTCACAAAGGAGATGTCTATGTAACCAAATTCAATTTCCAAACTACCACAACTAGAAGCAGCTCTCCCGACTATAATTGTTACATAATTGATTCACTTTGCCTGTGTTTTTATTTTATATAATTAAGGTATGTTGTTGTACCCTGTGATGGTTACTTTTAAATGTCACCTTGGCTGCGCCATGGGGTTTCTGGACATTTGGTCAAACATTATTCTGGGTATGTCTGAGAGGATGGTCCCAGATGAGATCAACATTTGCATTAGTAGACTGAGTGAAGCAGATTGACCTTCCCTAGCATGGGTGGGCCACACCCAATCAGCTGAAGGCCTGAATTCATCAAGAAAGTCTGAGGAAGCTCTTCCTGCCTGCCTTTGTGCTGAGACTCAGTTTTTCTTACACTTGGACTCGCACTATTCCTGTGTCTCCAGCCTGCCAGTCTTGGGCTGGAACTTAGATCAACCCTCCTGGGTCTCCAGGTTGCTGACTGCAATCTAGTGACTTATCAGCCTCTATAATCACATGAGCCAATTCCTTATGATAAATAAGGTGCTTACTTATATATTTATATATATAAATATATATAATACATCATATATATGGCCATATATATTTATATTATATATTATACAATACATTATATATTTATATATTATATGTATTATATATAAATATATATTACATTATATACATTATATGTATTCATATAATACATTATATATAAATATATCATATATATTTATGATATATTATATTATATATATTTATAATTATATATAATACATTATATATAAAATGCATTCTATATATTTATATAAAATAAAAAAGATGGTCTCTTTCCCTCTTTCTCTCTATATGTATATATAATTAGTTCTATTTCTCTAGAGAACCCTAATACATACCCTGCTCACTTTTGCAGTATTTTTATATAATGTAATGAACAAAGTTCTCATTAATTTACCAACTGGAACTGAGTATGTGGAGTGCTTACCTAGCATCTCTCATGTCTTACAAATGAAATGCTCATTTTTCCCACTGTAGTTTTTCTTGGATTACAATATTGGCGAAATGCTCCGTACCCCCCATTTTCAGTCTAGCTGAGATGGCCGTATTCACGCCTCCGTAAATGAGGGCACTTAGAAATCATGGAAGCAGTAAGTGCAAAATTCCACCTACACCCTGAAGACACAGGGCCGAGGACCTGGAGTGGTCCCCTGCATCCAGGCTAGGGAGGTGTGCCCCCTGAACGGATGGTTGGCCCAGTCTTGAGGCGACCTCAACACCAAACCCAACTGCGGGCAACACAGTCCAAGTGAGTCTTATCACATAGACACTTGGGACTGTCCTACACCCAGGGCCTTAACTGGCCCTCACTTTAACACTTCCTTAAATAGACAGTAGCAGAGTGAAGGAAGAGGGAGGTAAAATACATCCGAGGCCGATGTCCCATCCACTGGGATTCCCATGATAATTGTCCACACTGGTCAGTCATTTATGGGAATATGGCCTGAATGCCAGCCAAGGCCTCCCTGACCCTCTGGCTCCCGCATCCACATAATGTCTTAAAGCCCCACATCACCCCTCGTGTAAATCTTGGCCTCTTCACCGGTTGCCATCAGAAATCTATGTGTACCAGCTAGTTGGTGAGTTTTAATAGAATTTTGCTGAAGGTTTTGGAGTAGAAGTGGCTCATTGTAACACAGCGTATGCTGTCTCTGTCTCATTCCCCATGCCCTTTTTGCTCCCCCTCTTTCTCAGAAGCTCCATAAACCACTCTTCTGATCTTATGGGTAGCAATTTAACAACCCTGTTCTGTCGTTGGAGAATGCCTTGGGAGGCCTCACTTTTAGCCTGAAGGAGTTTATCACAGTATTTCTTCCAAACACATCCAGTGTTTTCCCGAAGAGATCTAATAAAATAAAAATGTCCTCGTGTCATTATAATTTGACCATAGGCCATGAATTTTCTATGTGCCCTGCATTTGTCTGGGCCCAGGGAAGATACAGGAATGTATACAATAGGCTTCCCTCTCCTCAAGGCACGGAGAGCCCGGATGGAGAGGCCATGTGCTGAGCTGGGGGGTAACATTCACAAGTGGGGGCTGAAAGATGGTCCAGGCCAGGGGCACTCAGCTGGGTGAAGGGTCTCTGGCTGGGTCTTGTAGGACGGGCAGGATTCGCTTTGACTGAATGGTGAGAAGAGAAGGGTTCAGGGGGCGTCCACGGCGTCAACAGAGTGGTGAGTCTGACAAGGCCTACGAGCCTGAGTGTGAGCGTGTTGTCTGTGTGTGTGAGTGTGTGTGTGAGCCGGGAGGGGACCAGGCACTTGCCAAGAGCTGATGAGAAACAACCTTGTCTGGGAAGGTGGGTGAAATTGTGAAGGGCCCCGAAAGCCAGAAAGAGATGTGGCCTCAGGGCCAGTGACATGGGAGCGTCAAAGCAGGCAGGTCTGGGCAGAAAGGGAGACACAGGGAAGCCCCTTGAAGAATCCTTGCCTAGTGGCGGTGAACAGGCTACACTGGAGGGGCGAGGGGGACTGGCTGTCACTCAGGGTCCCCACGGATAGGGAGGAGGGGCAAAGGGATGGGAGACGAAGAGGCAAATCTGAGAAGAAAGGAAGGGTGGACTTCCAGGTGGCATAGGGATGAAGGAGGGGGGCACGAGCTGGGGGGCAGGGGAGCCCCTCTCTGAGTAGGTGCTTCTCGGCCTCTTGTGGCTCTGCCTGGACCCAGTGACTAAATCATAAATGAGTTGGTCCCAGGTCCCGCTGGGAGGGAGATCCTAAGTAATGGACAACCCTGAATGGTTTGCGGTAAAGAAGGGATTATTAACCCGGAGACCTGGTTTCAGGAGGTCCACGGGCTTGAACGTGTGTGAACCTCCCGCCAAAATGCAGCATTTCTTTCATCATAAATACAGGCGATAAACCACAGTCTCATTAGCAGTCACCCGGGCTTTGTCCCCAGTGGAGTTCACAGACATTTTGTATCACATTACGGCTGGTTTGGATGTCATAGTTTAATTCGACCTGCTGCCCAATATGGCGATTTTAAAATATTTCATAATGAAGCAAATACGGTTTTTATTATAAGTTGTAATAAAATATTTGATTTGATGTGTTTCCTTTATTTTTTTAAGATTTTATTTTTGTAAGCCATCTCGAGGTCCGACGTGGGGCTCGAACTCACAACCCTGCCCTGGAGAGCCTCACGCTCCCTTTTAACGTATATAGAAACGTTATTCTTAGGAGAGGTCTATGAACTTGATGGCCGGACAGGTTTGTGGCCAAGATGGTGATGAACCCCACATGAGGTTCTCATCAGCGGGGTCGAAGCTGTGTGCAGAGTTGCTGCAGTTCCCAAAAATATGACGCACGCATCCAGCACTGCCCAGACACGGGACTCACCAGAACACGGTTGCCTGGAAACTAAAACCTGCTTAGATTGTTCTTTTTCTTTCTTTTTTTTTTAGGGAAAGCAAGCTTCAGATGCCTGTAGAAGCAGGTCAGGTGGTCTCCTTAGATGACCACCCCCGGGGAACCTCCAGCCCCCCCTGCACTCCCCCACTTGTGCTCCATTTCATTTCATGGTCCACCGCTGGGGGCTGGGGAGGGGGATCAGGATACTTTAAAATAATCTTAACAATCCTCCTTGTCCAGAAATATTGGTTAAGTACTTCCTGCCTGAAAGACCCTGCTCTGGGGACTAATGGGTCACAACAGACCTCGGGGTCCTCGTGAATTCGTGTCTCACAGTTTATTGCATTCACAAAGTACTTTCATGTTTCCCACTCGATTCTCTCACTTTTGAAGATGATCCTATGATAATCCCCGTGTTGCAGATGGGGAAGCGAGGCTCAGAAGACAGCAGATACTCGGCCCTGGCCAGCGGCAGAGACATGACTTGAGAACAAGCTCTTTGCTCCCAAAGGTCCTCATGATGCTTCTGCAGGGCTGGGGTCTGGTCCTGGATCCTGCTGCAGGGATGACCCCTCCCACCTCCGTCGGGCCTGGGAGCGGGTTCTCTGTGGACCCTGGTGACTGCGGTCCCTGCATCTTGACTTCTAGCTGGTTGACCTCTGTCACAGCTTATCTCCATCCGTTCTGTGTTGATGATGCCAGAGGGGAAGAAGAAATTCAGCCCGGGTCGAGCTGACTTTAAGGAGACCCCAGAGGACGGTGTCTGCTTGTGAAACGGATCCCCTTGTGTCGCCTGGAGACAGGAATTTGGTGCCTCCCTTATAGACATCAAAGCTACCAACACGAACCTCTGTTGTGAACCTTGTTCTGGCCCCACTGCCTACCTTTGGATGTTAAAGAAATCCAGTCCTTCCTTGTTTCAGACTTCCCACTAACTTCCTTCCTGAAAAAGAGGAAGGCTTGCAGATTTCACTTACCGACCTCGGGGAATGTTCCAATTTCAAAGTGTCACCGATTCTACTATCAAAGAGTTTAGGAATCTATTTGTGTTACCTTCCAAAAATACAACATCGCGCCCTGAGACATTGTAGCATTTCTGCCTGGAGACACCAGGTGAGCGGTTCACTGGTAATTCTGCCGCAGAGATGTTTCTCTGTTCTTACAATTGCTTTTGTAGGATGGGAGAGCTAAAAATAGAGCTGAAGATTACATTCATCACCTAAAATATACGTAAGTTGGAAGGTGGGCTGGGTTCAGTGATTTCATGGGCTGGCAATTTTCTGCTGGATGCTGGCTCTTTGGATGCCCAGCAGCCCCCCTCCCGGATTTTCAGGTCCTAGTGCTGCTGAGTACTTCCGGCCGCCGGCCCTTTTAATTCACATTATCTGGGTAACTGAAGCTGTGTATATGTCATGCCAAGGGAGGTAGCCATTCTTATTCACAGGGTATGAGCTGACTTTGGATTTGAGAAATCCAAATTCCGGTTTGATTTTCTAGTGAATATACTGTAGGACCTTGAGATATGGTTCCTCACGACTGTTGAAAATCTTTGTTGTAGCCAACAGAGTGAGTATTTCTTGCTGGAGAGGGTATTTTTTTTTTTTTAAGAATTTTATTTATTTATTTTGAGAGAGACAGAGAGAGAGAAGGAGACAGCAAGGGGAGGGACAGAGGCAGAGGGAAAAACCGACTCCACGCTGAGCGAGCTTGATATGGGCCTTGATCCCAAGATCCCAGGATCATGACCTGAGTCGAAGGCAGATGTTTAACTGACGGTGCCATCCAGCACCCCTGAAAAGGGTTTTGAAAACATCAAAGGGATATATAGACACCTCCACATTTATATATATATATACACACACGCACATTTAAAGATCAGTATGATGGTGTCCTCACCTCTGAAATCGACACGACTTTCCAGGTCCTGCACCCCCACACATGTCTAACCAGAAACCATCTGGATTCCAGTTCGTGGGGGAGACAATTTCTGGGATGCAGTTTGGGTCTAGCCTATGGTGGGAGAGGAGCAGGGTCCTTTAACATGAGGGCTGGAGCCTGGGGCAAGGCTCAAAGGAGGAAGAGTCTGTGGGACCAACAGTCCTCTCCATCTCCTGGGGCCTCGCCTGGAATCTGGACTGAAACAAATGTTTTGGGCTTCCTTAAGTAAAACATTTGCCAAAGTAAATGCAGCCGTCTGCCTGCTCTTCCCACAAAGCCGCGATTGGAATGGACTGCCTATCCACGTTACCGGGGCTCAGCCGCTGCCCTTGGAGTCCCCTGGACTTCATGCCCAGCTACTCTGGGGTTTCTGACAGCTTCATGCCAGTGAAGTCCTCGTCCTCCACTTGGAGTTGGCAGCAAAGTCTTTGGCGCCAAGGACAGGGGACGGCACCTAGGGAATTGTGTGTCTTGTCATTAGAGTCCCATTTTGCTGCTTCGTCACCCTGGTTCTCTCTCAGAGCCTCCCAGCCGTTCTAGGCAGTGAGCAAACTTGGGTGTCCCCATCCTGTTATTTCCAATTTCTTCCCAGCTGTAGAAACTGAGACAAGGAGAGAAAGTAACTGGGCCTTATAATAATCATTTTGATTTTGCGATTTAGAAATGCCAAGGAGAGTGAGAACGTCGTCCCCTGGGTTTCTGGAAGGACTTACCAATTGGCCGGCCTGGCTTCCCCTGCCCTTCTGTGGTGAAAACGTGGGGCACGTGCCCCTCCTCTGAGATCTTGCCTCTGGGGATGCCCTCTGGCCTTTGAGGTTTCCACCTTCCCAGTTAGGTGATAGTTTAGGTCAGTGTCCCAGGCACATCTCACTTGCCCCGGGAAAGGGCTCAGAGTTGAAACTTGGGTGTTTTCAATCTTCGGTTCAAATTACCTGACAAGTTGTCCCTCTTCCCCACCACACTGCACTGGGGACCACAGCGACGAACTCTCTGTATGCCAGCCTCTCCAAAGGTTTTTCTTTGAGATTTTCCAAATGTACAAAACAACAGGGAGTGTAACAACCCCCATGTACCCCTCGCCTCAGCTTTAAAAATCACCAGCATTTTGCCAGACTTGCTTCATCTACCCATTCTCCCTCTTTTGTTCCTGGATATTTGATGTATTTCTTTATTTGAGAGAGAGAGTATGAGAGAGAGAGAGCACTAGCAGGGTGAGGGGCAGAAGGAGAAGCAGACTCCCCACTGAGCAGGAAGCCCGACCTGGGACTCGATCCCAGGACTCCGGGATTATGACCTGAGCCAAAGGTAGATGCTTGACTGACTGAGCCACCCAGACACCCACCCTCAAAGTTCCAAGTGGAGAACTCAGGGCAGAGGGTAGAGGAGTGTGGCTGTGTCAGTGTCACAGACCTCTTCTCTCTGAACTTCACCTTTCCTGTAGGAATTCTCTCAGATTCCCTTGGCCATACCCTGGCATGGATATAATTTGTACATAATTCCCATTTAACACTCTTAGTAACTATGTTTTAAAAATCTCCTCTTTCTCTATCTTCTTTATTGAAAATTAAAGTAGACTGGCATCATCTAAAAGAACAGTACAAAGAGAGCAAAAAAATGGAAGTTAATAAGCCGCAGAAGGAACTCAGAGTGTACAGGATTATGTCGGGCAAGCTGCAGGTCACCGACCGCACAACAGTGAAGGTGAAAAGCAAGCGAACAGCTGGTTCCTTTGCACATCCTGGTTTAAAACAACCATATTCTCTTCCCAGAAACCTGTTGCAGCTTTGTCCTGGGTCCCTTCTCCCGGCTCCCTATCTCCACGAGGCCGGGGCCTTCTGTTCCCCGACACAAGGCAACATCTAACTGTATTTTGGCCTTCTCCAAGAACAATATAAAAGGTCCTTCTTGCACAAAAATCATATATCTTTGCCTGGTTCGAATCCTCCAGCACCCCTTCCCCTCTTCCTGGTAGTTCCTGGTTTTTCATCTGAGAGGGCAAGCCCGAGCCCTAATCAAGTCATAAGGCAGGAGCTGTATTTGCCGGCTCTTCCTGCTTTAACCTACTGTCTCTGCTTAGCTCTAGTGCCTCCAACAGCCATTTACACGTCAAGTGTCCTTGCCTGTGAAATGGGATGCCGTTTCTTTTGCCTCAGGGCCTGGCATGACACCGAAATGACATCGTGC
>ML108721.1:0-14496 GCA_003697995.1 Taxidea taxus jeffersonii | reverse complement strand
TGATGGTGGTGATGGTGATGGTGGTGATGGTGATGGTGATGGTGGTGCTGCTGGTGATGTGGTGATGATGACGATGATGGCGCTAATGACGATAATGGTGATAATGGCGTTGGTGATGATGGTAATGATGATGGTGGTGATGATGGTGATGGTCCTGCTGGTGACGATGGTGATGATGGCGGTGGTGACAATGATGGTGATGACAGTGACAGTGATGATGTTGATTCCAAGTATTCCTCTTCCTTCTTCACTTACCCACCCATCACCTCTGATCCCACAGGGAAGTTGCAAAGGTCTACATTATAATAATAGAAATGTACTTCAGGGGGCACCTGGGTGGCTCAGCTGGCTAAATGTCCATCTATGATTTCGGCTCAGGTCTTGACCTCAGGGTTGTGAGTTCAAGCCCTATACTGGGCTCCATGTTGGGTGTGGAGCCTACTTAAAGAAATATATACTTCATGTAAGAAGATGATAAGGTATTCTTTTTAGGTGGAAATATCTCTCTTTAGGGAAAATATCAAGCTGATTGAGGTAGGTAAGATTCTGAAGTCAGTTGTCTCCAAGAGTCAATATATCAATAGAAAACTCCTTTGCCATGAACAAGGCCGAGGATTTTGTCTTTCTTCTTTGAAGAAGGAGGAACGAGACATGGAGAGGAGAGAGTGGCAGGGTTGAGAAGAGCCGGGCAGGGTGAGAAGGCTGGGTTGGGTCAGGGTAGGCCACTGGGGTTACAGAGGTAGAAATCCTGAGCAACATGTCCTTAGTATTGCCCTTATGGAAGTCATTTGTATTTTTACATGTGAGCCTCTTATCCATCTCTGTGTCTGAAATTTCCATGAAAGTCTATGAATTTCAGAATGTTTCATGCCTCAAGTGGTAAGGGGTTTTGTGAAAGTCAGAGAGAGAGACGTGTACATGTACAGAGACAAAGAATTTGCAGAAATCTGGGAGGGGGAAGCTTTGGATTTCCATAGGCCATGGTTTTGGAGGTCTCCGCAGGGGAGGCCCTGTGTGACTTCAAGGTTGCACTGACATTTCAGTAGCCTTGACACACTGAGGTTAGGATCCACCCACACACAATAAAGGGGAGAGAATCCAGAGATTGTTCCCTTGTTGTTACTATAATTGTACACAAACATTCAAGGGTGCAATTAGTCAATGTCCTTGGATGTGGAATTGGCTTTCCTAATATGGGAACCAGGCTTTTCCTAGGATGCATTTATTTCATCAAATTTTATCTCAAAATATCTGGGGGAAAACATTTGGTTCTTATAATTAAGAACAATTGCGAAATAGTCACCTTGTCAAGTCTGTATACTAGAAGGAAGGCCATATCCATACAGAGAAGAGAGGAAGCCTGTTCTGTTTTGCTCAGGTTCCACACTCTACTGGTGCCTGGGTGACTCTGTCGGTTAAGCAGCTGCCTTGGGCTCAGGTCATGATCTTAGGGTCCTGGGATCAAGTCCCTTGTCGGGCTCCCTGCACTGCCAGCTCATATGCTCATGTTTTTTCTCTCTCTCTCAAATAAATAAATAAAATCTTTAAAAAAATTTCACACTCCACTTGTGGCCCAGTTATCTGGGTAATGGCAGGTGTTCCCTGGGTGATCTCACTCTCCCACTTCATGTGTCCCTTACAGACGTGTCACCTTTCATATATAGGGGTGATGTCACAGGCTCAGCCTTGAACCGGATGCCACCTTTATCTTCCAAGCCTAGGGCTTGGCTGGCGCTGCTCTGCCTGTTCTTGGCTGCATGGGCAGCAGGTGCGTGAGGCGGGGGAGCTGGCTAGAGACATGAGCAAGAGGTCTTATGGGTTGGGTCCTCTTGGCACCGCGCTCACTCCCGCGGAGCTACCTGACCTTTCACTGTCCATGCTTCACAAAAACCAAAGCCATCTGTTTTCTCCCATCTCGCGTCTCTGCATGCGACATTTTCCTGGGAAGGTTTCCAGGAGTTTGAGCTCACAGAGCTTGTCATTAGCTCTGGGGCTCCAGAAACAGAGGCACTGATGGGACTTGTTTCAGGAGAGCTGTATGTGCCGGGAGTGCTTGGGATGGGAGGTACAAACTGGCCCAAATGGAGAGGATTTCAGGATGGCAGAGCAACATTTATTGAGCACTGGTTTTGTGTCGGGCGCCATCTAAGGACACACATGCCTGTCTCCTTGCTTGTCACGGTCACGACAGGTAGGAATAGCACTCCCACACTCCAGTGGGACATGAGGCAGAGAGACAGGTTGGTATCGTACTCAAGGCCATTCTGCTAATTCTGTTGAGGCTGTATGACCCCACACCTTATGCTCTTAGTTGTGCTATCCCTTTTTCTGGATCTGGAGGTACCAAAGCTTCTGTCACTTCCTTAAAATCTTAGAGGGAAGAAAGGGGGTTCCCATAAGCTGCTCCTGCTTGGGGTTGGGGAACGTGGACAGTGCTCCAGCCTCTGGCCAGTTTTGAAGATCACCTAAGGGACCTGAAAGAGAACCAGCCCCAGAGAGGCTTTTAGGAAGTGTGCCCTTGACCCTCCCCAGGACCCTGGTGGGGGAGTGAATAGAAATACAAATGACCAGTTAAATAATTTATAGTGTCAGTATGCCTATGCAATATTTGGGATGTACTTATAATCGAGAATTGTTCGTTATCTGAAATTCAGATTCTACTGGGTGACTTGTATTTCTTCTGGCAACCTTAGACGCAGGGTCCCCTAGGGCTAGCCCAAGCAGCTGTGGACGGTGACAGGTGTCGGAAAACTCCAATCTCTAAGACAGGCCCACGGCTCTGTCTGAGGTTGCCCAGATCTTCCCTGGTTGCCTGGTCAGAGCTGTATAGAGAGCATCCCTAGAAGGTATCTTTGGGGAACCTGAGTGCTGGGGTGCCAAGAAAGTGCCTCTTGGTGTTGTGAGAAGGGAGGGCATGGAGGGCATTATGGCAAAATAAAATGGGAGGCAAAGCCAGCGAGCCGGGGTGCCGTTTACTAGGGCTATCATAATAAAACACCCCACTGCATGGCTCAGCCACCAGAAATTTATTTTCTCACAATTCTGTAGTCTGAGAGTCCAAGATCAGAGCATTGGCACATTTGGTTTCTTCTGAGACCTTTCTCCTCGGCTAATAGATTGACCACCTTGCCCTGTGTCTTCACACAGTCTTCCCTCTGTGTCGGTGTCCTGTTCTTCTTATAAGGACACTAGCGATAGTGTCATAGTGAATTAGGGTCACCCTCAAGGCCTCGCTTTAACTGAATTACCTCCTTGGGCCTCATCTTCACATTCTGAACTTCTAGGGGTTAGGACTTCAACACAGGACTTTTCAGGGGACACAATTTAGTCCATGGTGGCCAGAAAAAGATTCAGGAAGCACATGAATTGGTCTGTGCAGGTGACAGCTCTGTCATGGTGCCCAGGGGGGCCCCAGAACACATCCACACAGGCCTCATAAGCCAGGCTTATGACAGCTGAATCTACGTCTTGACAGAACCCTTGGTAATGGTCCCAGAAGAGGAGGGCCTGGGAAGCTTGTGGAGCTGTCAGAGCCATCGCTTGCCTCCTAGCTGCCCGGAAGGCTGTTCTAGACAGTTCCACATCACCTTTCGGCTTCTGATGATTTGTGAGGCTGTCTATCCTTTCCTCCCCCGCCCCCACCCAGAGCACAGATGCTCACTGGACACTAGCTGCAGCAGCCTCAGCAACAGGGTGTCCCAACACTGACGTTCAAGTCCCCAGGTCCCTTTTCTTTCAGGGTTGCCCTGAGCGCGGGGTGCCTGTCGGGATCTGGTATCTCTGGCTCATTCCCCTTTCACTGTCCATGTACACGATCTGCCTGAGTCGGGGCTTGTTTCTTTAGCCGCATCTGTTAATCAGGACTGACCTTGGACTTGACTTTGTGGCGCAAGCGGCAGAAAGCTCACACAACCCGAATATAAGAAGGAGGCACCCGTGGAAAACCCTGGAAGGAGCAAATAAAACAAAGGTGAGGGGCACCTGGGTGGCTCAGTGGGTTAAAGCCTCTGCCTTCGGCTCAGGTCATGATCCCAGGGTCCTGGGATCGAGCCCCGCATCGTGCTCTCTGCTCATCGGGGAGCCTGCTTCCTCCTCTCTCTCTGCCTGCCTTTCTGCCTACTTGTGATCTCTGTCAAATAAATACATAAAATCTTAAAACAAAAAACAAATGTGGGCTCTGCGCTGTCCCTCGGAGGGGAGGGGGCAAACAAAGGCCATGTCAGGATATGCTCAGGGGCCAAGGGGACCAAAAGGCTTTGGCCCAGATGACTGTGAACTTAAAACATTGCTAGAAACAAGGACTGGGCAGCTGGGGATTTTTTCCTCCTGTTTTCTGCACCCAGAGTTTACACAGACATTAAATGCTGACCCTTACCCATGGGCTGTGGACATTTGGGACGATGGGTGTCCTAGAAGGAGGACACGGAACTGCTGAGGTGAGCAGCTGCGTGCTTAACAGCAGGATGGTCATTTCCTATCCTGGGGCTCAAAGAATCTGGGGTTCAAATCCTTTTCCTTAACTTACAAGCTGTGTTTTCCCAGATCCGGGGTTTTTACCTCTTTAGGCTTTACTTTGCTCACTCAGCACAATGGGAGTAACCACTTGGGAAACACTTGAGTTGTGGTTAGGATTGCGTAATAATAATCGACTCACATGCATGCCAAACACTCTCTCTGTATTATCTCATGTAATTCACACAACCCCCTCCCAGAGGTAGGATTGCTACTGCCTCAGTTTTACAGGTGGGTAAGGTGAGGGGCTGAGAGGGCAAGGAACTTGCCCGAAGTGAAAGCTGGTGAATGTCGGAGCCAGAATTCAAAGTCAGATTTATTCCAGAGCTTGATCACTGACTTGGTGGTGGGCTACCAACAGCACAACTAACAAAACCAAAAAACAACCAAAACCAAACCAAACCAAACAAAAAAAAAAAAACAAAAACCAAAATCAAAACAACAAGAAAAATATACGGAATGCTAGGTGGACTGCTTAGGACATAAAGAACACGACAGATGCTAGCTTTCGGTTCTTTTTCCCTCTCCTCACTTGAATTTGAGAAATGACAACTGCAAAAATGTATATACAAAAGCAGGAAAAAGACGTTTTCTCTTTTCTTTTTAAAATATTTTATTTATTTGAGAGAGAGGCAGAGGGCGCACAAGCAGGGGGAGTGGGAGAGAGAGAAGCAGGCTCCCTGTAGAGCAGAGCCGGAGAGAAGGGGGCTCAATCCCAGGTGAGCTGAGCCAGCCAGGCGCCCCCAAAGATGTTTTCTTTGTTGTATTTGTGTTTTTCCGATTTTTTCCACACACAAAAAATCTTACGTCTGCAATCAGGAAAAAATCCGGGAAAAAACCAAAATCAGTCATCACCCCACAAGGAAGAGGTCCGGTGAAGAATATCAGATGACGAGGTCTTTCCTGAAAGTCTGGTTTCCCGCTGGTGGAAAGCTACAGAACCCCTGAGACCAGTCCCCCCAAAATGACCAGCCTCGAGGGCGACCCAGGCCTGGGGCTGACTTCCAGGCTGGGAGCAGTGGCGGCCGTGCGCATGCTTAGTGTGGGGGTCGAGGGCGGGGGAGGGGGTGCAGGGACCCCGCACACCTCCTGGAGCGGGTCCCGCCCGCCCGAGGCCGGGCCGCGGAGCAGCCACCAGAGCCTCGGGCCGACCGACCCCCTCGCGGCCCGAGAGCCGCCGGCGTGGGGGGCGCGCGCTCGGCCCCGGGGAGTGGGGGGCGGCGAGGACGGCCGTGCGGGGCATTGTGGGGTCAGCGTTCGGGTTTCCCCGGAGACGGAGCCCGAGCGCAGGCGGCGGCCAGGACCCCTCGGCCGAGAGGAGGCCCGAGCGCGTGCGCGTGCGGAGGCCGCGTGCGAGCGGCGGCGAGGGCCGGGCATGGCGGACGCGCGGCCCGGCGGGGCCCGGCGCGGGGGCGCGCAGCACGGGCTGGCGGAGGGGGCGGCGCGCCTGAAGCGCGGGGACGCGGGCGACGGCGGCGCGGGCTGCTGGTGCTGGCGGCGGCTGTTCCGGCGGGGCGCGGCCCGCGGCGGGCGCAGGAAGAAGGCCAAGCACGCGCGGGGCCGGGCGGCTCCGGAGCGCGGCCTGTGGGCCCACCCGCGCCTGCAGAGGCTGCTGCAGCGGCTGGCGGCGTGGAGGAGGCGCTACCTGCGGCGCGGCGAGCGGCCCGAGCGGCTGGAGGAGATCCCGCTGCTGGTGCTGGAGCGCGCGCCGGGCGGCGACTAGGCCGCGGGCGGCCGCCGGGACCCCGCCTCCCCCCCCCCCCCGGGCGCCCCAGAGCATCGGTTTTGTTTGGTTTGACAAAGGCGAGAAAGGAAAATAAACCCGACGTCCTGTGAATGAAAGACCGCGCGGGCTCTTTGGGGCTGGGTGTCCCCCGCGCGGGCTTTCACCGACGGGAAGGGCTCGGTCCTTCGTCCTTCGTGCCTCCGGGCTGCAGGGCCTCAGGCCTCGAGGCGGTGGGAAGCCCTGGAGGAGCTGGCGGGGGGCCGTACCCCACTGGAGCCTCGTCTCCTCCAGGGGCTTCGTACCCCCCTGGGGCCCTGCACCTTCCCAAGCACCAGCCCCCCAGTTCCTCTGCCCCCCCCCCCCCCGGGCCTTGCCCCCCCCTGGGGCCCCCCCCCCCCCCTCTGCTGCTCCTTCGCGACCGGACACCCCTGAAGGGGAAGGGGTGAGAGCGGCAGCTGTCGTCAGGCTGTGGATTGCTGAGCTCCTCACCCCACATCGAAGTGCTCCAACTCTACTTTTCTATTTTGTTTCCAGGCATTTGTGAGCTCTGACCTAAGCCAACAGAACCAAGGTTTGGGGTTTGCATGCAGGGACTTTGAAAACCAGCCTTGGAGATAAAAGAGCGCAGGGTGAGCAATCTGAGGAATCTGGGGGACCCCTGGATGGGTCTTTAATTTCTCCCTGTGTCTCATCAATAAAAGCCAGCTAATGATACTCTCCACAGGCTTGTGAGGATGAAAGTCAAATATTAGAAGCAAAAGTGCTCGGAGCACTTTCTGAAAAGAAAGAACGAACGCGGCCAGGGTACTTATTAAACTGTTATGCTGGCCTCTCCTGGGAGCTATTCCCAGACCACTGTCCACACCTGCGGCCCTCCCTCCCCCCCTGCCCCCCCCACCCTCCCTGAAACTGCCCTTTCTTTTTTTTTTTTTTTTAAAGATTTCATTTGTTTGACAGAGATCACAAGTAGGCAGAGAGGCAGGCAGAGAGAGAGAGAGAAGCAGGCTCCCCACCGAGCAGAGAGCCCGATGTGGGGCCCGATCCCAGGACCCTGAGACCATGAGCTGAGCTGAAGACAGAGGCTTTAACCCACTGAGCCACCCAGGCACCCCGAAACTGCCCTTTCAACTAGCAAGCCAGGAACACCCAGCAATGGGTCTAGAGGCTCTTGGCTTGATGCGGAAGTGGCCCTGGAGCTCCTGATCCCTCACAGGAATCTCCTGGTGCCCTTGACCTAGTAAGTCACTCCCTTCAGGCCGAGGATCACCACCCCTGTCCGGTGCATTGTAGTGAGAGGCCGGAGGAGGGCAGGGAAAACGAGGCATGGGTCAGAAAGCTGGGGACAGGACTCTGTAATTGAGGTCAGGTGCATTTTGAACTTCTACTAACCTCTTCATTCCTGCCATTGCCCCGACAGCTTAAATTATTCCATAGGGCCTCGATAAGGGGATGCATTTCCCTGTGTGTAGGGAAAGCAATCCCGACCCCCCCCACACACACACCCCCTACCCCCGCTTGTCTCTAGCTGATTAGACAAGGATCCCAAGAAGCCTGAATTAAAACCTGTTCTGTAGGAAGCAGCCCAGTGAAAATGGCCTTGCTTGGAGAGATTCAAGGTGAGGGATCTCGAAAAGGAGAAACACATTGCCTAGGTGGCTCAGTTTGTTAGGCGTCTGCCTTTAAACACAGGTCATGATCCCAGAGTCCTGGGATCGAGTCCCGAATCCCTCAAATAAATAAATAAAATCTTAAAACAAAAAAGGAGAACCCCCTCGAATATACTAAATCAGTGAGTCCTCCGACCCAGGAAAGTGGGTGCGCTGTTGTGTAATACCCAAGGACAGGTCATGTCTCCTGGGCTCCCTTCAGAAAAGCGAGAGCCGCATTAATGCGCAGTGAATTCTGTCTGAGCCATGATTTGGCTGTGGTTTTGCCTTTTTGTTTTTATTGACCTTCCACTGCCCCAGCATACTTCCCTTTTCAGGAGGTGAAGGAAACTGGTCTAAACTGGGCTGGGTTCATCTCCAGGAACATACACACCAACTCTGTGTCCAAGCACTGGGCATAACGTCCGTGGGTCAGAGAATCACTGTGGTGCTGTAATGGGCGCCCTCTGGTATCCGCCCAATGCCACGTGTTTTTGGTAATGCTGCCTGCTTGTGATCGCAGCCTCCTGGCCATGGGCCATCATGGATCCCTCCCAGGCCAAGAGAGGGGTAGCTTTGCCTAGATTTGCTGGGCTATGGGTCAGTATCTCCTATCAAAGACCAGATTCAGCAGGAACAATGGCCTTTGGGTTGGGAAGGAGTATCTGCCGGTGGACACCCCATTAGGGACCCCACTCCCAGTGCTCAGGAACTTGATATATCATGGTGACTATTTGTACTTCTGATCTTCTGGGGCTGGAGACTGACCAGCATGTGACTCGTTCTTCCTCTTATAACCATCCTCTTCCAGGCAGGAAGCCAACAACAAGAAACAAAGTTTTTCATTAGCCGGCCATTTTGGGTGGTCTTCCGGTGCAATCCCCGAACCCTGTGTGTGTCCCTGGGGAAGGACCTCAGCCTCCTGAGCAGTCCCACACTCTGAGCTCTGGGTGGTGGTAACTAGCAAAGAGGGCAGCTCGTGGTGGGACTGGGTCTTACTGGGATGATCCACAGTGCTCGGGGTTCTTGGAAAAGAGAGTTCCAGATGGTGAATTGCTCTACCCTCTGAAATAAAAGGGATGGGGCACTGTATATTTGGGTCACCACTGATGAGCCCAAGAGGAGGAGCCTCAGCTCTGTGAATAGGCCAATGTGCTCAGTGTTCCAGAAGCTTCACTCTGCCAGGGCTCCAAGGAATGTATAGAGAACTAGGCATGCTCGGCAGGGGAGCGTGGTGAGATTTAAGATGCCCCCCACGCCATTCTGATTTACATGGGTTCAGGTAGATCTTACTTTGCCTTTATACAATATATTTCTGACCACTACTACATGAGTTGAATCATTTTATAAAATCATTTTTAATTGTAGTAAAATACACATAACATTTACCATCTTAACTCTTTCTGCATTCATTGGTGTTACGCATGTTCATGTTAGGTAGCCATCACCATCACCCATGTCCAGAACTCTTTCCATTTTGCAGAAGTGAAATTCTGTGCCCATTAAACAATGACTTGCCCTGCCCTCGATTCCCCGAAAACCTGGCAACACTACTCTGCTTTTTGCCTCTCTGAATTTTTTTTAAAAGATTTTATTTGACACAGAGAGAGATCACAAGTAGGCAGAGAGGCAGGCAGAGAGGCAGGCAGAGAGAGGGGGTGGGGAAGCAGGCTCCCCGCTGAGCGGAGAACCCGATGCGGGACTCGATCCCAGGACCCTGAGATCATGACCTGAGCCGAAGGCAGAGGCTTAACCCTCTGAGCCACCCAGGCGTCCCAATTGCCTCTCTGAATTTGACTCTATCATATAAATGGAATCGTACACTATTTGTGATAAACCACCATGACTGGCTTATTTTTTTATTAATTTTAATAGCATTTCGTTAACATGACAGTGATATGTTAACTTCAGGTGGTCAATGTAGTGATCCCACACATCACCCAGTGCTCATCGCGGCAGGTGCGCTCCTTTGTCCCTATCACCTAGTTCACCCAACCCCCAGCCACCTCCCCTCTGGTGGCCCGTCATCCTGTTGGCTATCGATGGACACTTGGGCTGCTTCCATATCTTGGCTATTGTAAATAATGCTGCTACACACATAGGGATGCATGTATCCCTCTGAATTTGTGTTCTTTTATTCTTTGGGTGATATGCAGTGGTGAAATTCCTGGAATGTAGGGTAGTTCCGTATTGTTCTCCACAGTGGCTGCACGGGCTTCATTCCCACCAACACTGCCCGAGTCTTCCTATTTCTCCACATCCTCGCCGACACCTGTTGTTTCTGGCGTTGTTGATTTTAGCGGTTCTGACAGGTGTGAGGCGAAATCTCACTGTAGTTCCGATTTGCACTTCCCTGACGGCGAGTGGTGATGAGCATGTCTTGAAGTGCCTGTAGGCCATCTGTATGTTTTCTTTGGAGAAATTCCCCTCGTGTCTTCTAACTGGATTAAAATTAATTTTTATTATTTTTTTAAAGATTTTATTTATTTATTTGACAGACAGAGATCACAAGTAGGCAGAGACGCAGGCAGAGAGAGAGGGAGGGAGGCAGGCTCCCCGCTGAGCGGAGAACCTGATGCGGGGCTCGATCCTAGGACCCCGGGATCAAGACCTGAGCCAAAGGCAGAGGCTTTAACCCACTGAGCCACCCAGGCACCCTAAAATTAATTTTTAATTGGATTATTTGTTTTTCGAGTGTTGGGGTCATAAGGTCTTCAGATATTTTGGATACTAACCCTTTATCAGATAAGTCACTTGCAAATCTCCTCCCCCATTCCATAGGTTGCCTTTTAGTTTTGTTGATTACTTCCCTCGCTGTGCAAAAGCTTTTTTATTTTGAGTCCCAATAGTTTATTTTTTCTTTTGTTTCCCCGGCCTCAGGACATGTGTCTAGAGAAATGTGGCTATGGCAGATGTCAGAGACATTACTGCCTGTGCTCTCTTCTAGGATTTTATGGTTTCAGGTCTCACATTTAGGTCTTTAATCCATTTTGAATTTACTCTTGTGCATTGTGTAAGAAAGTGGTCCAATTTCATTCTTTTGCATGTTGCTGACCACTGTTCTCAACCGCTTGTTGAAGAGACTGTTTTTTTCCCACTGGATGTTCTTTCCTGCTTTGTCAAAGACGAATTGGCCAAATACTTGTGAGTTTATTTCTGGGTTTTCTGTTCTTTCCCATTGATCTATGTGTCTCTTTTGGCGCCATTACCATACTGTTTTGATCACTATAGCTTTGTAATATAACTCAAATTGCGATGCCTCCGGCTTTGCTTTTCTTTTTCAAGATTGCTTTGGCTATTTGGGGTCCTTTTTGGGTCCATCTCAGTTTTAGGACTGTTTGTTCTAGTTCTGTGAAAAATGCTGCTGGTATTTTGATAGGGATTGTATTAAATGTGCAGATTGCTTTGGATAGCACAGACATTCTGACAATATTCTTCTCATCCAGGGGCATGCAATGTCTTTCCATTTTTTCGTGTCACCTTCACTTTCTTTCATGAGTGTCCTATTGTTTTCAGAGTACAGGTCTTTGACCTCTTTGGTTAGGTTTACTCCTAGGTGTCTTATTATATTGGCTGCAACTGTGAATGGAATTGTTGTCTTAATTTTTCCTTCTGCAGCTTCATTGCTGGTGTACCGAAATGCAGCAGATTTCTGTACGTAGAATTTTACCTGAATTCAAGCAGCTCTAGCAGTTTTTTGGGTGGAGTCTTTCACGTTTTCTATATAGAGTATCATGTCATCTGCAAATAGTGAGAGTTTTACTTCCTCCCCACTGATGTGTATTAGGAGACTTGAAACCTTGAACTCAGCTCCTGGCCGCCTAAGGCTGGGGCCCCGGGGACAAAGCAGCCCTCCTGGGAGTTCCCGGCTGAAAAAACTCAGGGCCGTGGGAAGAAATAGCTGTTGTTCTAATCAACACCTGAAGACAGGCCCTTGACCTCCCTTTCTTAGAACTCGTACTAAAATGGGATTACAAGTGTGAATTGCTCTTCTGTCCCTTTGAGATGTATATATAGCTCCTCAGAATGACGCCTGTCTTTCTCAAGGACCTGAGAGCCATTTCTTTGAAATGGAATCTGCGGGAGCTGCTGGGCTCAGTCTCGCAGACTGTGGGAGGATAGACTCCTAACTGCTGTGACCGGCCTGATCACATTTCCACTGACCAACCCTTTGTCATTCTTCACTTGAGGCACCCCCCCACCCCACCCCTTGTTCCCCCTTAAAAAGCCCCGTCACTTCTGCACAAATGGAACGAGCTCTTTGACCCCAGCCCGCAGAGGCTGGGCGCCATTGCTTAATGGTCTCCTTTTTTGATTACGGACGGATCTAGGGACACTGAGAAGTGGTATCGAACTGGACGCCGCAACGGGGGGCGTCCTTATCGGACTAATAAGAAGCCTGTGCTCCATGGTGAGTACCTGGAAAGGGCAGTCAGATCGACACACTCTTCTGTTTTCCTAGCAGAACCCTAGACTTTGACTCCTAGTCTCCGCCTTCACCCTCAGGGGCTCTGGGGGTAGCAGAAGGTGTGAAGAATGCTAAGACTCATTCTCTCACCTGGGGAGGAAATGTGCAGCTGAGGAGGAGATGCTTATCTCCATATTCAAAACAGAAGCCTGTCAGCAAGGGTGGGAAAGGGAGGAACACGATCTTTTTAAATCCCAGAGCTGTGAGCTCCTGGGATAGGAATCCAGCTGGGCACGTTGTCCTTGACAGTGCATTCGGCTCTCGTGGGTACACGCTTGTTTGCCGCGGAGCATTCATTTCTCAAGCTGCTTGGTAAGAGTATCCCACGTTTCCTTTTGGAAAAGTCCCTCTTCCCCAGTCTCAGCCATTAGTTTGCAAAAGGTTGACCCTACTCCTGGGTCCAGGGATGGGTTCCAACTGGCTTTACCAGTGGTCCCCAATCCTGGCTGCACACAGATTCTGCGCCCAGAGATTCTGGTTTAATTGTTATGGTTAGGGCGAGAGAGAGGGTAGAGAGAGCGAGAGAGCATGAGTGTGGGGGAGAAGCAGAGGGAGCGGGAGAAGCGGGCTCCGACGTGGGACTCGATCCCAGGACCCTGGGATCCTGACCTGAGCTAAAGATAGACACTTAACTGACTGAGCCACTCCGGAACCCCAGGAGATTTTAGTTTTTAGAGCAGGTTTATGTTCATGGCAGAATTGAGTGGAAAGTACAGAGCTCCCAAATGTGCTTTCTCTGCACCCCCCGCCCCCTGCCATCGCTTCCCCTCTCATCAGCATCTTCCACCAGAGTGGAATTTTCGTCAGAGTCGTGGACCCTAAACGGACACCTCATTTTATCAGAGTTGATAGAGTTTATCAGATAGAGTTTATCAGAGTTGATAGCTTACACTACGGCTCGCTCTTGGTGGTCTACATCCGGTGGGTTTGGACAGATGGACGACGACGTGTATCCCTCAGCCTGCTATCATCCAGAGCAGTGTCACTGTCTTAAAAAGTTTCGGATATTCAGGGGTGCCTGGAAGGCCCAGTCAGTCAAGCATCTGCCTTCAGTCCAGGTCATGATCTCGGAGTCCTGGGATCGAGACCCACGTCGGGCTCCCTGCTCTGCTTCTCCCTCTGCCCCTCCCCCCGCTGGTGCTCTCTGATGATATCTCTATCCCTATCTCTGTCTCTCTCAAATACATAAATAAAATCTTCAAAAAAGCTTTCGGATATTTAAATATTTAAAAAGGGGGGATTAAAAAAAAGGCGGGGGTCGCCTGGCTGGCTCCGTTGGAAGAGCATGCAATGCTTGATCTCAGGGTCATGAGTTCGAGCCCTACACTGGGTGTAGAGATTATTTAAATAAATATTTTAAAAAAGAAGAATTTTCTGTGCTCTTCCTATTCATCCTTCCCCCCTACAGATTCCTGACAACCACTGTTTGTTGTTGTTGTTGTTATTACTATTGCTGTAAGTTTGCCTTTTCTACCATGTCACATAATGGGAATCATACAGTATCTAGACTTTTGAGATTAGTTCCATGTACATTGTGAAGACCCTTCGGTTAGTGCTAATATGCAGTCCTAGTGGAGAGCCTATCTGAAGCCAATGAGCAGATTCCATTTTGTGGCTACTGTTGAGTTCAGGGACGGGAAAGTTTCCCCCGTGGGCCTAGTCAAGAGAAACCTTAGGACCTGGGGACACAGGCTGTTTTCTGTTGGCTCCAAAGAAGGGACCCATACCCTGGTATCAGCCGCGGCTACAGTGGCATCACAAGGAGAGGGCCTGTCTCGAGGAGGTGGAGCTAAGAAATGCAGAGAAATTGGGTCTCGCACCTCTTATGAGCCTCGGTAGGAGAAAGCCATGCACAAAGCCAGATTGAGCCCTGGGCCCTTTTAGATGGATGAGTCGGGATGCATTTGGCAGCGAGGTAAGAAAGTAAAATCAAAGTAGCATACAAATAGGGACATTATCTCACATTATGAGAAATCCCTAGGGAGACCGTTTCCAGGTTTGGATGATCAGCTCAGCAGAGTGTCAAAGCCCCAAGTTTGTGCACTATTCACGCTCTGCCTATCCTCAGTGCAAGACTCTGCCTTTAGGCCATTGGATGCAATCCGGCCGCAGCAGTCCCCATGCGCCTTCCGCGTATAACAGTC
>ML108720.1:0-19085 GCA_003697995.1 Taxidea taxus jeffersonii | reverse complement strand
TTCCCCCAGAAATCTTTGCAGTTTATGAGTGTAATTTAAAATAGAGAAACATATTAGAATAAGCTTAAAAAGACATCTATTCCCCTAGAATTCTGCTTTGTTATTTCTCAGGGCATCAGAAATCCAACTGAAAAAAAAATTGTCTTCCCTATGGATGTGCTAAGTCAATTTATAAAAATCGCGCCCCCCCAATAATCAATTTATTTTGGGTAACATTCTGGTTTCCAATCAGAAAAGCACATTTCTGTAGGCCTTGGATAGTATAATGTTATACCAAGCCCACTGCTTATAGTATAAGCATGTTTAAGAATGTTATTTTCTTGTTCTGGGAAGATGAGTAACATAAGTCTTCACATATGAGAATGTATGGCCATTCTGAATTGCTAGAGTTAATGCATTGTTTGAAATAGTTGTCTTTGATTTTGTGCCAATTTTAATTGCCTATTTAAACAGAAATGCACTTCAAGCTATCTTTGGCCCTACACATTGGATTTAGAATTCAGTGAATTTACTTTTCACCAATACAAATATCAAGACTGTTATATTTGCAGCAAGCAGAAGGTGCAACCTCTATTTTTAAACTCATTGGTCATCAAAATGATGCATGGCACTAGTTTAAGAAGCAACTAGGTAAGGGGCACCTGGGTGGTACAGTCCATTAAGCATCAGACTTGATTTCAGCTCAGGTTATGATCTCAGGGTCATGAGATCAAGCCGCACGTTAAGCCCCAAGTAAGGCTTCACACACCCAGTGCTGAGAATTCTCTCTCTCTCCGAAACAAAACAAAACAACAAAACAAAACACAACTAGTCAAGGAAATAGTCTATGAAAACACACTCCTCAAAGGAAACACACTCCACCTCTATAAGAAATCACTATATTCCAGCACTTGAGAAATTCCAGCTTGATAAATTTACATGTTAAGCCTGTGAAAAGTGAAATATCTTCTTTGGAGAATAGGTCTTGTTATATGGGTAAACTCTGTATTTCTTTGCATGAAAAAGACTGCCACTCATGTAGATGTCACAGTTTATGCCTGTCAGATAGGTTTGGACAGTTGGAGGTTGCAGTTAAAAATTGCCACTCTGCAGGATTTTTTAAAAGTAGTTCATTTATATAACTCTATTTTATTAAAAAAAAAATAAGAGAATGACTTGTTAGAACAGATTCCCCCCCCACCTGCTCCAATTCAACATTTATGTTCCAGACAATTCTAATTCTTTATAAAAGAAAAGGACAACCACAAGATTTAGAAACTGGGAAGTGACCATGAGCATAATTCATCAATGTGGTTGAGTGGCTAGACTGTCTGCCATTAGAAATGGATAAACTTGATCATAACACATGTGAACAAATATCAAAAGACTCATATGGCAGCTGCTCTTCTGGAATGGTGGCATGAGGAACTCCATGGACCTGTTCTCCAGTGAAACAACCACAATTGCTGAAAATCATTTAAAGAATAACCATTTACTCAAGAAAAATTTTGTAAGGACGGTAAGTCTGTGGCATTAGAACCATGACATGCTTCCTCTCACATAATCCCTCAGCTCAGTATAATGGGAGCTTCACTGTGAACAGATGTAGCTAAGAGGAAGAAAATTTCTCCCCCTCCAGATTTCAGCTGAGAGTTATATCTCAGAAAGAGGTCACCAGAATTTCTCATCCTTCTCTGCTCCATGTTGCAGAGATTCTCTTCCAGGAAGGAGCAGCTGAGAGGTTGGAGGAGTTTCCTTCCCTCAGTAAAGTTTCTACTCATAGGGCAGAGGTCCTACTCATCGCAGGCTAATCATCTTCATCGTAGCTTGCTCATAGGGCAGAAGTAGTGGTTCAGAGGTTTTGCGTAGGTGGAGACAAAGGTCATAAGAACAGAGAGCTCTGAAGCACTCCCTAAGATAATTTACATTATTTGGAACAGAATTTGGAAGTTAAAGCCTAATGGTGCTCTAGAAAATAATAGAGATTTTGATGGTAAGCAATTAAGAAGAGGTGGGTATTTTATAGGAACAACAAGCTAATCATGCCAAGTGGCTTGCCAGAGATCTCTGAGACAAGAAGTGGTTAAGAAGAACCTTCCTGGGTTCAAAACAAACCTCAAATGTTGGCCTCAAAAACTACCCCTGTTAAAGAACTCCAAATTTAATTGGATTGGACTACAGAGCAAGTTATGTGATAGAGTAATCATTTGGCAGTTAGCAGAGCCTAACAGCTGATGTGATACCAGTGAAGATAGATAGCTTCCCAGAGAGATAAGGAAACAAGAGTCAAAGTGAACCCTGCTACCCCATTATCCCACATTGACTAAAGACTGTGCTTTCTTAGGAGCAATATCAGTGTCTTCATACTGTGGGGGAAATAGACTTTATTCATTTCACTAAAATAGTTCAGTGAAGTCACTAAATAAAGAAGCAAACAGCAAATCTTGGAAGTTTCTCTCTCTCCCTCTCTCCCTGCCCCCTTCTCCCTCCCTTTCCCTGTATGTATATGTGTGTGTGTGTGTATTCAGAGCTTTTTTTTTGCAATATAATACTTAAAATGTCTAATTTTTAATAAAAAGTTGAGACATGGAAAGAAACAGGAAAATAACCAAAGAAAACAAAAAAAGTAAAATGGAAGATGTAATTCCAACTATATCAATAATATTAAATGTGAATGGACTAAATAATCAAAAGGCAGAGATTGTTAATTGTATTAAAAAAAAAACAAGATCCGGTATGTTTTGTTTATAGAACACAGACTTTAAAGATACAAATAGATTGAAACTAAAAGGACGGAAAAAGGTATGTCATGCAAATAGCAGGAAAACTGGAGTGATTACATTACAACCAGATAAAACAGACTTCAAAACAAAATTGTCCTTAGAGATAAAGGATATTTTATACTACTAAGTTTGCATTTTTTTAATCAATCTATGTAGATTGATAATCACACATTTATGCATTTAATAACACAGCTCCAAAATACATGAAGTAAAAGCTGACAGAATTGAAGCAAGAAATGATAGTTACACACACACACACGCACACACACACACTTACACAATTAACAAGAGCTCATGACAGTAACTATAATAATTAAACTTGGGGACTTTAGTGCTTCTTTTTCAATAATAGAAGAACAACTGAAGATAAGCAAAGAATCAGAAAACTTGAACAACACTGTGCAGACACTTGTCACATAGCTTCAGTAATCAAGGTTGTCTGGTACTGGCATAAGATCAGTAGAATAGAATTGACAGTCCACAAATAGACCATCCCATTTAGTCAATTGATTTTTCACAATGATGCCATGAAGATTAAATGGAAAAAGACTAGTCTTGTTAACAAATGGTACTGGGATAACTGGGTATCCATATACAAAAAAATGAAGTTGGACCCCTTCCTTATGCTATACAAAAAATTAAAATTATAGACTTATATGCAAAAACAAAAGCTATAAAACTCTTAGAAAAAGAAATTATAGGTAAGTCTTCATGATCTTGGGTTAAGCAAAGCCTTCTTAGATATGATGCCAAAAGTATGAGAAGAGAACACACATAAGTTGTATTTCATCAAAATTGAAAACTTTTGTTTCAAAGGATGTCCTCAAATACTTGAAGCAGCACAGAGATGGAATAAAATATTTACAAATCATGCCTGGCAATGGGTGTGTATCTAGAATATATAAGGATATCTCACATCTCAATAGTAAAAAAGACAATCCAATTAAAAATGGACAATGTGTTTGACTAAACATCTGTTCAAAGAAGATATACAAATGGCCAAAAAGCACATAGAAAGATGCTCAACATCACTAATCATCAAGGAAATTCTAATGAAAAGCACAATGAAATATCACTTCACACCCATTTAGGTGACTATAATAAAAAAAGCACAATAAAAAATATTGGTGATGATGTGAAGAAATTGGAACACTTACATAATGCTGGTTAGAATGTAAAATGGTGTAGCGACTTTGGTAACCAGTCTAGTGGTTCTTTAAACATTTAAATATGGAATTACAATATGACAGAACAATTTCATATAAATAGTAGAGGTATGAAAACATTGTTCATAATAACTAACATTGGAAACAACTTATTCATCCATCAGTTGGTGAATGGATGAGCAAACTATGGTATACACACATAGTGGAGTATCACTAAACAATAAAAATGAATGCTACAACATAGATGAACCTTGGAAACAGTATGCTAAATTTAAGAAGTCAGTCACAAAAAAACCACATATCACATGATTTCATTCATATAAAATGTTTAAAATAGATTGTACAGAGACAAAAAATAGATTAGTTTCTTCTTTCACCTGAAAGGATTGGTAGGAATGGGAATGACCCCTGATGTGTATAGGATTTCTTTTTTGAGAGTATGGAACTGTAAAATCGATTATGTTTATGGTTACATGACCATAATATTCTAAAGCATATTATAAAATCCATTGAATACTTTAAGTAGGTAAATTGTGAATTATATTTCAACAAAACGTATTTATCTATATACTTAATACCAGCTTTAGGATTGAATGTACTTCCACTATCATGGATTTCCATAGAACAGAAGAATTGTATCTTAAAAAGTATTTCATCCCTTGAGCCTAATTTCCATTAAACAA
Source organism: Taxidea taxus jeffersonii (assembly GCA_003697995.1). Classification (NCBI taxonomy): domain Eukaryota; kingdom Metazoa; phylum Chordata; class Mammalia; order Carnivora; family Mustelidae; genus Taxidea; species Taxidea taxus. Next base: position 14,474 of record ML108720.1, on the reverse strand, counting down.
TTTTTATTTTTGTACTTGTTTTAATTCTGATTCCAATATTCTGCACAGCAAAAAACCCTAAAAAACTTGATTTATTCTTCAAAGATGAATGTAATCAATTTCCCTAGCAAAATACATTAATTGCCAGTCCTTTAATAGCACATCAAGAAAAGGATTTTTAAATTATTTAATTGTTAATTAAATTGTTTAATTAATTCATATACAATGCACATTCTATAACTGTTAATGATAGCAAGGTTATATTGCTGTAAAGTTTATTTTTGAGATGTGACATATCACTTTTATGGAGTACACTTGCTCCTTCTCTTTCTGTCTCTCTGTCTCTGTCTCTGTCTCTGTCTGTCTCTCTCTCTCTCACACACACACACACCTCACCACATTTCTTTATTAGTAATGTTACAGGGCGCCTGGCTCAGTCAGTTAAGCAGCTGACTCTTAGTTTTGGCCCAGGTCATGATCTCAGGGTTGTGAGATAGAGCTCAACATAGGGCTCCATGCCCAGCTGAGAGTCCATTGAAGATTCTTTTTCCCTCTCCTGTTGCCCCTCCCCCACTGCACACGCATGCAGGTGCTCTTTCTCTCTGAAAAGTACATAGATCTTAAAAAAAAAAAAAAAGAAATGTTAGGATCTGACATTAAGATGTATGCTACCATTTGAGTTAATTATCGGGTTTCTCAAATCCCCCAATAAGTAATGGTAGTTGGCTACCCAAGTAAGGGAAGTGTAACATTCCAGTTTCATTCAGTTAGATGAAATTGAATTTGGAAGTACATTTGGAGAAGTGATAAAATTGAATTACAATAATTCTGCAAAATGACTGAACAATAACCATGTACAATATGTATATCAAAACTTCATTCAGTCCAAATAGTGAACATAAAATAGATAATTAAGCTATATTATATTAAGAAAACCATCAAGATTTGAGATACCAGCAACCTTGTTTTTTTTTTTTTAGAATGATAAGAGATTACAGATCTCCATAATTCTCAGTAATTATCTCCTAAGGAGTGATGTATTTGCAGTCAGAAGTGCATGGAAGATACAGAGCCAAAGGGAGTATACAAAAATGTCAGTATCACAGGGATGTGTTATTTCTATCAGTGGAAAGAAAGAAAAATTGTACTTATTGATGACACTGTAATGGCTCAGGAATTTCCTGTAGATATATTTTCTTTTCCTTTAGCTTCATATTTTCTTTGAAAACTGCCAGACTATCTAAAATTTCTGTAAATAATTGCAAACAACTCAGGAACAATATGCAAATAATAGAAACTCTGCTAGTGTGGTCCTTGAAAACAAGCTATATCTTTTATACACAGAGAACAACTCAGGCAAAATCAATGGAAATTGAAATTTAGATAAAAATTTTCTTCAAAAATGAGTTCACAAAACTCGTTTTTTTGTGTGTCTGTGTCCTATTCTTGTAATACTATTGAGGCCATGCAAAGAGGCTAACAAATTTTAATTTACATGAACCCTGGGCAAATCCTTAGTTAATTCAGACAATATTTACAACTACCACTTAGAATACTGTCAACCAAAATCAATATAAGGAATTAATTTTCCATTTATACATTATAAGATCATAAGCAAAAACAAAGTAGTGTATGATTTTAAAATCCTTGGTCTAGTTCATGTAAAGTCAGATATCTATTTTTTAAACATAGCTTTAATATTGTTTGTCTTTCTTTCTTCCTTCCTGTTCCTCTTTGAGTTTCGGGAAATACATTGCCGTATATCCTGGTTAGTAGATAGTATTTGAATATAATCTGCAAGATGATTTCATATTGGTAGTATAAGTGGTCCATTTTTCATGTTTGCCCTTTTTGACCCTAAAGATTGAAGACATTGAGAATTGTGTTAGTCAATAGAAAATGTAGTCCTCAAGGCAATAAAACTAAAATGAGGGAATTTGGTATCAATTATTTTGCGGAGCATGTAGAATCATGGCAAAAGACTTAACTTGATTACTGCATCCATCATGACTGTTTCTGAATAGAGATTTAGACATATCAGGGATAATTTTAAAGGAAAATATGCACTTTTGGAATGGTGACATCTATAGACCCTATCTGTACCACAATGTGCAAAGTACTTAAAACTGTGGTATATTTTCTCTTCATTTAAACCTATGAAATGATGCATTCTATTATTTAATTAATAGCATTTATTACATTACCAACTTCTTTACAAAACACAGTGACTCATATAATTAAAAGTTCTATGAACTGTTACGTGTTAAAAATGAAATCCAATTACAGGGCAATTTCAGTGTCATCCCTTAAGCCTAGCAGATTTCTATAATGAAACCCATCAATTGCTCTTTCTTGCTATAAAATTTGAGATTCTCAAACAAAATCTTTCAATTTTGTGTAGCAAGCTTCTTTCAGCTGTTTTAATTTTAACTATTTGGTCCATAGTGTCTGGAGTTCATTAAAAATAATTTGTCATGTGTGTGTGAACCATTAAAGAATGAGACCAGGGATGCCTGGGTGGCTCAGTGGGTTAAGCCGCTGCCTTCGGCTCGGGTCATGATCCCAGGGTCCTGGGATCGAGTCCCATATCGGGCTTTCTGCTCAGCAGGGAGCCTGCTTCTCCCCTCCCCTCTCTGCCTGCCTCTCTGCCTACTTGTGTGATCTCTGTCTGTCAAATAAATAAATAAAATTAAAAAAAAAAAGAATTAAAAAAAAAAAAAGAATGAGACCAAAGGGAAGTTATTTGAATGAAGTCTCAGAAGTAAAATGCACTTACAAACTAACCAGAACATAATTTGTTAAAACTTGAAAAGAAGTATATATTCTATTCTTGTATATTTTCTCTTCTATAATGTATGTATCATCTCTATTTGGTTTTCCGAGAAAGAGAAATGTATTTATTGAGTGCCTACTTTATGCCAGTAATTATTTCATAAAACACACTGGAAAAACTCCTTTTTTTCCTAATTGAAATGGAGTTGGCACTTCACTTAGTTTTAGGTGTACAGCATAGTGATTCAGCAAAACTCCATGTCATGCTATGCCCACCACAACTATCTACCATCTATCATCACACAATGCTAATAAAATAGCATCGACTATATTCCCATGATGTACCTTTTACCCTCATGACGTACTCATTCCATAACTGAAAGCCTACAACTTCCATTCTCCCTTACCCATTTTACCCATCCCTCCACCCACTGGCAATCATCAGTTTTCCTTTGAATTTACGGGTCCACTTCTGTTTTTGTTTTGTTTTGTTTTTTAGATTCCACATGTAAGTGAAATCATTTGGTATTTGTGTTTTTCTGTCTGACTTATTTCACTTAGCATAATACCCTTTGGATGTGTCCTTATTGTGACAAATGACAAGATTTCATTTTTTGTGGTAATATTTCATTGTAGGTTTGTGTGAGTGTGTGTGTGTACCACATGTTCTTTTTATTATTTATGTATTTATTTTTTTAAAGATTTATTTATTTTTTTGACAGAGAGAGATCACAAGTAGGCAGAGAGGCAGGCAGAGAGAGAGAGGAGGAAGCAGGCTCCTTGTCAAGCAGAGAGCCCGATGTGGGTCTCGATCCCAGGACCCTGAGATCATGACCTGAGCCGAAGGCAGAGGCTTAACCCACTGAGCCACCCAGGCGCCCTACCACATGTTCTTTAAACATTCATCTACCAATGAACACTTGGGTTGCTCTTGGGTTGCTTCCACATCTTGGACATTTTAAATAATGCTGCTATAAATATACATTTATCTTTTTGAATTAGTGTTTTGATGTTGTTGTTTTTTGTGGGGGTGAATATCCACTAGTGGAATTACTGGATCTTATAGTATCTCTGTTTTTAATTTTTTGAGGAAACTAAATACTGCTTTCCACAATGGCTCTATCAGTTTACATTCCCACCAACAGTACAGAAAGACTGTTTTTTCTCTACATCCTTGCAAGCACTTGTTATTTCTTGTGTTTTTAATTCTAGCCATTTTGACAGGTGTAAGATGATATCTCATTTTGGTTTTGATTTGCGTTTCCCTGATGATTAGTGGTGAGCATCTTTTCATATGTCTGTTGGCCATCTGTATGTCTTCTTTGGAAAAGTGTTTATTTAAGTCCTCTGCCCATTTTTTATTGGATTATTTGCTGCTTTGGTGGTGGTGTAGAAGTTACATATTTTGGCTTTAATCCCTTAACAGATATACCATTTACAAACATCTTCTCCCATTCAGTAGGTTGTCTTTTTGTTCTGTTAATGGTTTCCTTTTCTGGGCAAAGGCTTTTTATTTTGGTATTATCCCAATAATTTCATTTTACTTTTATTTCTCTTGCCCGAGGAGACATCTAGAAAAATGTTTCTGTGGCAGATGTAGAAGAAATTACTGTCTATGTTTTCTTTCTTTTTTTTATTATGTTAGTCACCATATAGTACTTCAATAGTTTTTGATGTAGAGTTCCATGATTCATTATTTGAGTATAACACCCAGTGCTCATTGCAATTACATGCTGTGTTTTCTTCTAGGAGTTTTATTTCAGTTACAGGTCTCACATTTAGGTCTTTAATCTATTTTGGGTTTTTGTATATGGTGTTAGAAAGTGATCTAGTCTCATTGTGTTGCATATGTCTGTCCAGTTTTCCCAGCACCATTTGTTGAAGAGACTGTCTTTTCCCTAGTGCATATTCTTGCCTCACAGATTAATTGATTTATCATATAAGCATGAGTTTATTTCTGGACTCTCTATTCTGTTCTGTTGATCTATATGTCTATTTTTGTGCCACTACCATACTGTTTTGATTACTACAATATTTGAAGTATGTCTTGAAATCTGGAATTGTGCTACATCTAGCTTTTTTCTCCTTTCTCAAAATTGCTTTAGCTATTTGAGGTCTTCTGTTGTTCCATATAAATTTTAGGATTGTTATAGTTCTATGAAAAATGCTCTTGGTGTTTTGACAGGGATTGCATTAAATCTGAAGATTGCTTTGAATAGTATGAGTATTTTAATAATACTTAATGAATATTAAAGCAGAAGTGAATGGAGACTTTAAAAACAATAGAACAGATCAATGACTCAGGAACTGGTTCTTCAAAAAACCAAACAAAATTGATATACCATTAGCCGGACTCACCAAGAAAAAAAGAGAGGACTCAAATAAGTACAATCAGAAATGAAAGAACAGAAGTAACAGCTGACACCATAGAAATATAAAGAATTCTAAGACAATATTATGAAAAATTGCCAACAACTTGGACAACCTAGAAGAAAGGAATAAATTTCTAGAAACATATAATCAAACTCCTCCATTTTTCCTCCCTTAATCTGAGGCAGGAGTAGCTGTTTGTTATAGTTATTATCTTTGTGTTTTTGCGTATTAAGTTTTCTAACACCTGTGTAATCAATCTTCTATGTTAAATTGATTTTTTTTAAGTGACTGGTATGGTTTCTGTTTTTATAACTGGACTCCAATCCAATACAAACCAATATGTAATACAAACCTATCACACTTACTGTAAAATAACCACAGTCCTTTTCATTGTGTTTAAAATTACTCTTCAGTTTCCATTCATTTGCCATTCATCAATAGACAAGTCACATAAAGGACATATTACATTTTATACCATCTGATTTACAACTGTTGGAGTATTTTGGGTCTTAAGGCAACTATGTTGAAACAATGGATAGAAATTAAACTGAGCTTTTACCTTTTTTCCTTTTGCATATTTTGGCATATAAAATATCTTAACATAGTATGGAGCACACATTTTCCTAGCAATACACTTGGTATTTTTGCACAGCTCTCAAGAGTTGAAATGCTATATGGTTTTACATTTAAATGTAGACTTTTTGTGGGGGAAGGCATCTCTCCCTGCTGTGGAACTGAGCAACTGTTTCATTTCTTTGAAGATGACTAAAAATCCCTTTCTTTAACCAAACCTGACTTTCTTTTCTATGCAAGTTTCAGAGAAAGAGTTCATGGAGTTTCTAAAAACCTACACTCGCCTTTAATATACTCACTTAAATCCTGACAACGAAGGAATCATTCCTAATGAAAATATTAATCTCTTGGGAGATATATAAGTATGTAAACTATATAAGTTGCTGTTTCAGAACTTTATAAAAAGGTCTGAAATTAAACAAACAAAATTACACAGTCTAGGAGGAAAATAGCTAGACCTGAATAAGAGAAAAAATGTAGTAGGTTTCCGTATAGACAAGACCTTATTTAAAGCTTTATCTTAGTAATCAAACCTTCTTATAGCATACTTGTATTACTCAGGCTGATCCTCTATTTTAATCATAAAAATTGATCAAGTCTGAAAGAATTAATCCAATAATCTCTATTTTTTCTCTTTGCTAAAGATTTGTTGCTTTTAATGAATTAATCTAATTAAATAAATATATTATCATATGGATTCAGAACACACACAAATCCTACATTTTACTAGAGTTTTCATTTCACACATTCTGTACCATTTGGGGGAGGAATTATGATTCTGTTTTAAATATATCTCTATGGTCTTAATCATCTTAACCACATGAAAGACTCTCATTTTCACAGTCCTTATCCCTTGTCCACAAATATTAGATCCTCTAGACTCCTAAGCATTAAAAACAACTTGGCAGTAAAGATACAATGCAAGCACAGTGGTTATAGCAGGTACCGTCGATTGCCTCTCCAGCAACCATTTACACTGCTTTCCATGCTAAGAAAACCTGATTTTTAGATACTTTGGGCAAAAAAGTTCTTGAATAAAAAAGTTACTTGAGGCAAAACTTATAAGAAGGTGAGTCCTAGAGATGTGACAGTAGTTTTATGAGCATGATGAGGACAAACCTGAAGGAAGAAATCAATATGCTGAGGCTTGTTGTGTATGGCAGACTAGTAAAATGGAGACATCCTGAGTCTTGATGATATTGCAGAGCCATTTCACCGATCCTGGAATTTCTCTACCTTCAGAGCTCTTAACATATGGGACAATAAATATGTAATATTTAAGCTGCTTTTCATTGGGTATCCTGGGTTCTACTCAACGTTGATAGATCCTGTAGTTTATGATTTAGCATTAATTGATTATAGGGCCAAACTAATAGTTAAAAATGTTTATATCTTCCCTGTGGTCCATGAGTAAAAGTCATATTATAAATTCTTCAACCCCAAGTCCCCAAATTTGTGTTTTACTTCCTGCCCAGAAGGGAATGTCCTTACCTGACAACTTTCTACCACTATAGTAATAAAAGCTCTGGACCATCCTTTCCCCTTACCCCTTCTGCCTTCTGACAAACCTGTTGACTCCCATGTGGACCTATATGATGTGGAATTCATCCTCTTCTTAACCTGTGAGTAATGAACTCTTTTGAGACAGTTGGTACAGTCAATGAGTGGCTTGGTGTTTGATGGAGGGGCTTGCCTCTAGCTTGCTCTTGCTTTATTAACTGGATTCACCAGTGAATGCTCCCTGGGAAGATTTGGCTGGAGCTTGTGCTGTAGCTGTCCCAGCTTTATGTTGTGTGTGTCATATATTGTCATGGTGTTCCAGTCTAAACTGTAAGAGGACTTCTAAGGCCCTTGCTTCTATAGTATATCTCATTTAATTTAGTTTTAGGCAAGGGTTGGCCACCTTCTGGGATATATAACTGGATCCAGTAGGTCTTGTTTCATGCTTTTTGCCATGCTCAGAAGGGGCAATTAGGTTGATTAGTTAACATGCAAGGCAAAGGATCCCTGAAGGGAATGAGTAGAAGCTTATTCTTATGTTAGAAGTAAGTCCAATATACTGACTCAAAAACAGCGAATTCAGTGGAAGAGTCAATTGGTCAGATTGGGCTCATTTCTCCCCAAATTTTTATATTGGCTTACACTTTTGGAGAAAGTCTCTGAGAAAAATCTAGGCTCAGTATCACCTGGAAAGCTATGGGGACCCACTGGTTACACAATAGGAGGTGCCTTTCTCATGGGAGCCTTGGCACTGAAGAGGATTAAATATGGCTATAAAGGCAAATCTCCTTGTTGTTGCTTGTCCTGCTGCTGATACATTTTGCCCCTTGACCTGGTAGGGTATGAGAGATTCCGTCCCTGGAGACATGCTTAATGAAAAAAAAAGAGAGAGAGAGAGAAAGGAACATTTTGTTCTCACTTCCCCTAAAAAAATGGAGGTTTTTTTTCAACTCATCTGAGATTGTAGATATGCTAGGTATGCTTAGGTACTCTTTAAGTACTGCTGCTTACTAACATGCAAGTAATTGCCTTCTTAAAACCAAAATGTTGCAAAACAAAGAATTTAAAAGATAAAGCTGAGGGGTACTTGGGTGGGTGATATAGTTAAGTGTCCAACTCCTGGTTTCAGCTCAGGTAGAGATCTCAGGGTCCTGAGATAAGTGCTGTGTTGGGCTCTAAACTCAGTGCAAAATCTGCTTGAGATTCTCTCTCCCTCTCCTTCTGCCCCTCCTGCCCGCTTTCTTAAGTAAATAAATAAACAAACAAATAAATAAATAAAGCAAGCAAGCAAGCTGAGGCCACTGTTGCTCTCCTGGATGTTGATCCCAGCCCCTCTGAGGTTGATTGGAACCCTCTAGAAAGTGAAATTTCACAGCACAGTTAACTTGGGACCACCAGTTTTCTAGTTTTTTTTGTTCATTTATTTGTTTTGTTTTGTTTTTTTATTCAGAAAAAGAAAAAAATGGGCAAATATGCCTGGTAGTCATATATTATGACTGGTGTAAAGATTAAATAAAATTGTATATATGAAACACTTAGCACAGAGTCTTGAAGGTAGTAAAATGAATAACTATTATCCTATTTTATTGCAACTCAGAATATACACAGTATTGATAATTTCTGAACTCACAATTTTAGCCTTTGGTCCACGTATTCTGTATAAGATGGCTCATTTTAGCCTAGATACTCAGTTGTCTTAGATTCAGTCTTTTACAGCTATTTTTTGCCCGTCATTCATATGATAATCTTGACACTCACAGTTAATAGCTAAGATTTTAATCTCACAGTGACATTTATGACACTCATTATGGAAAATGAAAAGTCCTCCTAAAGCCTGCAAAACTTTCTAATGACTATCTTATTTATGGATCAGAGGTATATGTATGTTGATATCCCTGAGCCATTACTATATTATGCCTAAAATTATTGACCAAAAGAAATGTGAAGTATGGGAAGACATCCAAGACATGGTAAGTGAAGAGAGCAGTTGTGTAACCATATATAGAGTACCTGTTATTTTAAAAACAACTGTGTTTATGTATGCACGAAGGGTTGCTAAAATGATCTTGATTTGGAGTTTTAGCTGAGTTCTCAGAAATAAGAATAGATGTTAATCTGTTAAATACCTCCAAATCTACATTGAAGTGCTTGACCTTCAATGCAAAACATGCAATGGGGATGACCAAAAAATCCTCTCAGGGTTAGTTTATTACCCACATTAAATTCAGGCTACATGATAGACTCCTAGAAAACTAACAGTTCTTGAGAACAGTCAGAATGTGACGATTTTTTGAGAGACTTAAAAGTACACTGAGTGATTCTTGTGTCCTATTGAAAGGGAGCAGGGGATAGGCCTTCCTAACCTTGAAATCAGGTGAAGGGACATTAACACTGATTTAGAGGACTTGGCCTATGTCCTCTGGAATTAATTTCTTCCTTTCTTCCTTCCTTCCCCCCACCCTCCCTTCCTTTCCCCATCCCTTCCTTCCTTCCTCTCTCTATATTTTTTCCTTCCCTTCCCTTCCCTTCCCTTCCCTTCCCTTCTCTTCTCTTCCCTTTCCTTTCATTTCCCCCTCTCTCTTCTCATTCCCCTCCCCTCCCCTTCCCTCCCCTCCTCTCCCCTCCCCTTCCCTCCCATTCCCATTCCCATTCCCTTCCCTTCCCATTCCCATTCCCTTCCCTTCCCTTCCCTTCCCTCCCCTTCCCTCCCCTTTTCTTCCTTTTCTCTTCTTGCCCTGTGACTTCTGCCTAACTTGGTCTGCAGCAGCAGAAAAATAGGTAGCCTTACACTTCCAGAATTTGGGTCAAAATAAATGTGTGCATATATGGAACCCAAAAGGAAGCTGTAGGGGACCTATCCAAAGGCACACCACCCAACAAGATCACCTAGAGTACAAGGGGGCCAAAGAATGGTGAACAATATGAAGATTGGAGCAACAAGATAAGGTGTCACTCATATCAAGAAAGCTGCAGTCAGAAGTCCCCAGGAAGAGGACCTCTGAATACTCTCCAAATGACTAGATATGAAACAAGTTTCCAGTTGACTCACTCTGAGGGCCCCAGGATATGATAACCTTATCATCAAACAAGACCTTTCTTGACCCTCACTTCTTCCTTCCCTATCTAATCCTCTTCTGGAGGAATCAGGAGTCCTGGTGGATAAGGGGGAGGAATGGAAGACAAAAATGGGCAAATAATAAAAAGACCTCTATGCCATCCACCCCAACCCCCCAACCCATTGCACATTTCTTCACCCAAAGCAGGTCCAAGCAGGGAGAGAAAAGAAGTTTTAATGGAGGAGAGACAGCAATGATCTGGGTTGAGTTTTTTATGTTAAATGTTGTTTTAGAAAGGTAAAATCACTCTCATACAGTGTAAAACAAACCTAAGATTGTATTTAATTTATAAATTAGGAAGATAGTAATATAACTAGGAGCAAGTTTTTAAATTACATGTAACAAAAGCTACAGTGTAAAGCATCAGTCTTTGTCAGGTGTTGGTGCACTCACAGGATTAGATAAATGCTAAGGATAATGATTATATAAAAAATTCAGAGGAAGGAAATAAAACTTGCAGGCAGATAAATCTGGTCAGATCCTCGGAGAACAGGTACATATTAGGAATAAAGAATAAGCTTAAGATAAGCAGAGAGAAGACAGGGAGTAGTTCTTAGCAGAAACAGTTAAAATGGAGACTGGAAGATCACATCTCCTCAGACCAAAGGATTCTTTAAATGATTTAGGCCATAGATTTTAGGAGTAATAGGAGATAATATTTAAAATGACACCCGCTTTGCTCAACATTTTATTCCTAGTCCTTGACTAGAGTGACATTTTATATGTGATTAATATTTTTTGTGAAAGATTATTTATGTTATTCTGAAGAAAAGGCCATGAATCTTTGGATCAGCAATATAAGCAGAATGATATTTTAGAAATATTATTAGAGTAGTGGTAGAAGTACTGGAATAAGAAAGTTCAGGTATGAAATAATGAGAGGCTGAAATGAGGAAGGAATATTTAGAACTGTAAAGGAAGAATTAGGTATGTGCTCTGTTACAAAGATATTTGTGGGTAAGATATTTGCAGGTAAGATATTTGTAAGATATTTGTGGGCAGGGCTTGTACAAATGGAGAGGGCCAAGGAATCAGAGAAAGAAAAAATTAAGGGGATTAAGGGGTAACTCCATATTGTAGGTAACCTGTGTTGAGAGCCATATTCCCATTAATTTCCCAGTGTTTTGATATGGGACTTTTGTTGTTATCATTGTGGACCTACAAATGAAATATATAGGATCACGCCAAGGCAAAATTTATAAGTTTTTGTACTTTTGTCTCCTTTTTGAACACTATTGCCATTTTTGTTTTGACCCCTCCCTTTCAATAGAATAGGATCTTCCATTCTATTCTGAACTTCTCTCTGTAAACTGGAAAAGACTGTATCTTAGTTGAGGTTTCTCCAAAATGCAGAGCAAGAGACAAAGGCTTTGTGGTAATTATTTGTTTTAGGGAGGGACTTAAAGAATAGGGAAAGGGGAAGAATGAAATAGTGAATTAGGGTCATATACCCATTTAAGAATGTGGAACTACCTGGTATGTGCTATGAACAACAGGGGCTTGATTTTGCTGGCGTCTTTTTCAGTTGTGGAGAGTGAACCTCAGAATTGCCTGCCCAAGGGACAGCGGAAGAAAGTATTTATACAGAGGTTCTTTTTTCCCAGTGGTCAAGAGTTGCCATAGTGTAATAACTTCTCACTGAGGTGTGCACATTAGAATAGCTAAGAGGGATCATGTAGGTTGTGGAAGTGGTCGGTTTAAAGAAGTTTCAGGACAGGGGCATCTGGGTGGCTCAGTCAGTTAAGCATCCAAGTTTTGGCTTCAGCTCAGGTTATGATCTCAGGGTTGTGAGTTAGAAACCCATGTTGGGCTCCACACTCAGTGAGGAGTTGGCTTGGGATTTTCTCCCTACCCTTTTGTCCCTCTCCTGACATTCTCTTTCTCTCTCTCAAATAAAGAAATAAAATCTTAAAAAAATAAAGAAGTTACAGGACAGAACGCAGGAATTCTACAACACAACTGAGGTAGCATGCCGTCAGATTACACCTATCCATAGCTGAATGCCCTGGGTGCCATAGCAAGGCTAGAGTATAAAAGTGGGCTGAAAGAACGTGCACTGGGCAAAAGAGTGTCTGATAGAGTTTACACTTTGATTCAACAGGTTATTCTAACTATGTTTAATTCATCATACAATTTTAAAGTGGTGGCTGGTTACGATATTTAGAAAATATTTATACAAGAATTAAGATAACCTGTTTTGTGGATGTCAGGCAGCTTTGTCCTTAGCCATCCCGGTACTTGCCCGGTGGGTCCATGAACAGAGAATCCATGTAACAAGAGTGGAGGCAATCATTATGGGATCCCTTTTGTCAAAGCGGATCTAGCTACAGCTTCTCCTAGTGATATAATCTGCTGCCAGCATCAGAGATCATTGCTAACTGATAGGGGACTATTCTTCAGGGAAACTAACAAGTCCCCTACTGGCAGGTTGATTACATCAGATCCTTTCCACTCTGGAGGGGGCAAAAATTGATTGCTATGGGAATTACACTCTGAATATGGTTCCTTCTTCCCTGCCTATAGATATGCCATTATGACCATCATATGTGGGCTTTTAAAATACCATATTATTTGGCAAGTCTGGTAATAATACAAACTACAGTTGATTCTGCTTTGGGAATTGCTCTTAATTATTATTTTGTCAGATGGATGGGGTACAATTTGACAGACTTCTACAAGGCCCTTGCTACCACAGTATTTCATATTTTATTTCAGGTGATTAGTATGAGAATTCTGCCATTGCTAACATTTATTCCAACTGTGTACTCTTGGGAAACAACCACAAGGTGGGTCCATGGACCGTTTGGATAATATGAGGTGGATTTGAGTCAGGATTCAGGTTATCAATGGGCATCCATAAGCACCTGATAGAACCAAAGTCCATGATTATATTTTGGTCTCAGATATCAGTAACAGCTCAGACCCTGCAAAGGTCTGTACTCATTTGCCTGGAATGGTCTATGCATTGTCCCTTCCCAGAATATAGTTACTCTCATAAATATTTGCAGGTCCCTTTTGGGAAGAAAGGGGAATTGTTTATCGCATATACTTGATTTGGCTCTAGACTCTCCTCTGACAACATGCTCTCTTCTTTAGTCAATGGGCTCTAGGAGGAGAATTGACTCATATAGACTCTATGTGAAAGATCATTGTATGTGAAAGATTTTTCATAGTGACAGCTAACCTCAGCCTTCTACTTGTCAGCTCTTGATTTTGTCTGATTATAAAAGTATACTTTAGTCAACTCTGTATCTTTTTCATTCTAGAAATACCATCATTTATCCCTCCTGCCATGACCCCTCTGTTTATGAACTTATTGGATTTAAGTTAACAGTTGTTTTTAGAATTACTTTCCACTTCTGTACAACTCTGATAATAATAATTAATCTTAATCTCTGATTAAGGTAATTAAAATTTTGTATGGAGCACGGACTATGTGTTAGCCACTGTTATAGATACTGAGGGTGCTGACAGAAACCAAAGAATGAAGAACATTCCTCAGAGACCTTGCAAGCTAGTGGGCATTCATGTTGCCCAACAATTTCCTCATATGCCTCTAAGGTATTAGTGTGACTATAATTTTCTGTAGATCTGAGGCAGAATATGCATATTTGTATTTAATAGCTCCATAGATAATAAAGCTAATATTTATAAGCAGTGTGTGTTATTTACAGAAAGGCAGATTTTGATTCTGTGCAAATGGAGAACTTTCTAACAACTATTATAACTATCAAGAGTCAGCATAGATATCAAAGTTAAGTAAAAAGACTTATTACTAATATTCAGATATATGCTTATATACATATTATTGGTCAAAGTAACCTGTGGAAAACCAATTTCTTTTTATTTTCATCATGAACCAAGTATTTCCAACACATATGATATCGTTTATATCAGTGTTAAGTCTAAAATTTCCTCATATTTTCTTAATAAATTGCTTAGTGTCCTTGCTCTGTAGCAAAAAGCAATAAAATAGATTGAGTTCAGACTATTTATAATTCCCATCTTTATCACTTGCTGTGTATTCTCATTAATTTTTTCATGTGTTATGCAACCAATGACTAGTCAACTTACACTACAAAGGCCTGGGCCTCTTGCCTCAAGACAAAACGGCTCTGCAGGTCCACCCTGCTCCAATGCTCCCTGGGGGATCTGCGGAGG
>ML108719.1:20245-42011 GCA_003697995.1 Taxidea taxus jeffersonii | reverse complement strand
ACCTATGACATGCTGCCATCCATACCAGTGGCCGTCATTAGGGCAATGATTCTTAAGGTGAAGAAATACATAGCCTTCCTTCCATCAAGGGACCTGCCATAAGGGGTAGAGTGACTTCAAGAGATTTTTTCCCTTCCCTCTGGGAGTTATGTTCCCCCATCTCCAACACTTAAAATCTGTGTTATAGAGCAAAATAATAAATCACACTTACTGTGATTTATCTGGGCAAGACACTATTCTATGGACTCAACCAATCCTCACAACCAATTTATAAACTATATTAAGATTATTTTATATATGAAGAAAGTAAGTCTCAGATAATTGAAGGCACTTACTCAAGGTTAAATATCTAAAAATGATAGAGCCTTGCTTTGGACCTAGAAAAGCTGATTCCAAAGATTAATCACCACTCAATCACCACATTATAATGCCTCTCCTTAGTTGGCTGGAATAATTATAGGAAAGTCATTGAATCAAATGTGGAAACACTCTTCAAAATGATATTACAGTGACTTCACCAAAGTATCAGGGAGGAAAATTATTTTATAAATACAGCAACAATCTAAAATGTATCTTTGTTTATAAAACTTTGGGCCTTAGGCACTCTCCTTCTCTTTCTCTCTCTTTAGCCCATTTTTTCCATAATTTTAAACCTTGCTCTAAATAACTGTATTAACTAGTCTGAGTTGATCCCAAATGCCAAAGTGCCACTGTTGTATAAATTATTTATGTCTATAGCATCCTTGCAAAAAAGAATTTAAATAACCTGTTAATAAAACATATCACTTATTTGATTATTCTAAAACTTTTTAAAGGCTAAATATTATATAAATGAAGAAATATGACTAAATTTAATGACACAGATGAACCTCATAATTACAATGTTTAGCAAAAAAGGCCAGATACAAAGAATATATATGTATGATTCAATTTACATAAAGTATAAAAACAGGCAAACTGGTGTTAGCATTCAGGACAATGGTTACCCTTGGAATGGGGCACAAGGGTGTTTCTGTCTCTGGTACTATTCTGTTTCTTGATCTGGCTGATGGTTACATAAATGTTTCATTTAGAGAAATTCACTGAGTTTTATACCTTTATTTTGTGTACTTTTACACTACATATGTTAAATTTGAATAAAACAATTACATTAAAAAGGAATACTTTATCCCAAGCTGTCATTCCGCTATTTGTAATTTAGCACTACTTTCTCTCTTCCAAAAGATACAATTAATTTGCTTCATAAAGAAAGTAAACAAGGAGCACCTGGGTGGTTCAGTCAGTTAAACGTCTGCCTTCTGCTCAGGTCATGATCTCAGGGTTATGAGATTGAGCCCTGCATTGGGCTTCATCCTCAACAGGAAGTTTGCTTGAGATTCTCTCTCTCCCTCTACCTCCTCCCCTCCCCTACTTAAGTTCATACACACGCATTTTCTCTCAAATAAATAAAGAGTCTTAAAAAAAGGAAATCAATCAATATTTCTACATAACATAGTAAAGTTACTCTTTTCCTAAATATGTTTTAAAAGTCATATCTATTGAGATATAAATTATAGACATCAAAATTTACCCTTTTAATGTACTGAACCATGATACTTGACAAGCACATACATTTATGTACCCATCACCACTGTCAAGATATAGAATAATTCCATCAGTGCCCCAAACTCCCTCATGTCCATTGCAACACTGCCACTGTCAACACTGACCAATTTCCTGTTTCTACAGTTTTGCCTTTTTCAGAATGCTATACAAATGGAATCATATGGTATGTATTCTTTCAAGTCTAGTTTCTTTCACTTAGCATAATGCATTTGAGATCCATCCATGTTTTGCATATGTCATTGGTTTCTTTCTTTCTATTGCTGAATAGCATTATAGCTTCGGCTATATCACAACCGAAGAACATTTGATAGTCTCTAGGTTTGGTGATTTTGAATAAAGCCAGTATAAACATTCATACATAGGTTTTTGTATGAATCTGAGTGATAGATTTTGTTTTTTCTTAATTCCAACGTGTACTTTGACCTGCACAAAATATTTCCTATAGTGCCTTTAGTCTATGGTAATTCTGATGCCTAGAGAATGTACCAATCAGCTCAAAATAATATAAAATCAGAAAGTGAATCAAATTAAACAAGAAACAGCTTACAAAAATAGATCAACTTTCACAAATTCCTCTCTTAAAAATATTTTTTTGCAGTAATCACAAAATTAATAAGAAATGTTCTATTAAAATTCTAGATTAATAAATCAAAATCCTGTTTAAATTGTATAAAGTTAAAATTCAAAGACACTACTAATTTGGATTCTAAAATTATAACAAATAAAGAAAAGGGGGTTAAGGAATGTGGTTTGAAAAGTAGCATTGTATGCTTTTTCATAACTCCCTAATTTAACATATTATACATTTCACTCAACCGGTTAGTATTTTTTATCCATGATAATTTGGAAAGGATTTGAGTGACAAAATGGAAACATGGTGGATGTTACCTAGCATGTTGTGGTAAAGTGGAATGGCCCGTCCAAGGATAATAAATGCAGTCATGACTAGTGGGACCGCTACACCTGCAGGCAATTACAGAACAGAAAACATCATTCTCCATTCACAGTAGCATGCACACACATGCACCAGTGCTCACACAAGGAGCCTTGGAGGAAGAACATGGGAAGCAAGCACACCAAGTACCTATCCATCAGGCCGATGCAGTCTTCAATACTTGAGCCTATGCACCTGCAGAAGATCCAAATTTAAAAAATACAAGGAAAGAAAAATTAGTCATTAAAAAAAAAAGAATCACTAAGATAAACCTAATTGTTTCAGTTTCTTAATAATAGTTTTTAGACAATTTTGGAACACTCTGAATTTAAAGCCAGTGAGAAGATTATTGCTTGATGGATACAGAGAAGTAAGTTGCCAACACAACCTAATGGAATGCAAAGAAACATGTCCACAGTAAAGGAAATTGTACCCTGTTTCTGTGGATAACTTCCAAACCCTATAACTCACTTCTAATACCTTTAATTCATTTGCATCATTCATGAGTATATGTCTTGCTGAATAACTTGATATTTCAAAAGCCATAATTGGTTTCATGTATACAGTTTCTTATAAAAGGACTTAAGCTTAAGTAAAACTAAAATCAATAAAAAAGGAAACATGAGCTATTCAGTATAATATAATAGTCTGATGTTAATGCTCATTAAAGATTGATTATGGCAGAAAATGAGTTAACATGTTTTAATACTATTCTTATGGATACTTTACACAATCACATTATTCCATTCCTTGGTTGTGACTGTTTTTAAAACATATTTATCTGTACACATGAATTCATTTAAAAAGCAAATTAACTGGTTTTACCACATTCCAGTTTATCTTGACACTCTCTTTTAAAAGAGCAGACAAACAGAAATAGGTTTTTAAACTGCCATCATATTTAACTGAAACAATAACAAATAAATAAATACTCTCCAAGGAAATGAATACACTAAGAACCAGGTCAGTAAAGAATTCACTGAGATCAACATTTAAGTGGAATCATAAAAGTACACAAAATCCTAATGTACAGTCCTAGAATTGCATTTTGAAGTGTTATGGAAATATTCCTTCTCCCATCTTCCAATGGACTTAAGTTGGGTTTCTTTCCCTTCTCTCTCATCAAATACATATAGCTCCAGTGCATTATCAAGATTCCCTCTACAACTATGATTTATAGAACTGTCTCATTCTGCTGATCACAATTTTTTCCCAAACTCTAATTCTAAAACTGAAAAAGGAGCTGAAGTTAAAATCACCATATAATGAAGTAATAAGGTGCTTGTGTATAAGGCCAGACTACCCATTATATCTTTAGATAACTCTTAACATTGGTGAACTAATATAACTATATATAATAATGACAAAGTCACTGATTCCTTGCTTCACCAATATCTGCTATAACATTAGTTTATGTTTTCTTTTTGAGGATTGGTTTTGAACAGGCCAGAAAAAAAATTCAATATACAGAAGTATGGAGAATACATCATGAAAAAAGGGTTTTAAAAAAGCAAATTAGAATAAAAATTAAAAAATAGCACATAGCATTGAATTAATATTATAATCCATAACCAAAACAATTTTTAAAATGGAAAAAATAACTACTAAAAATTGTTTCCAAATTGTTTTATATTGTTTTTTTTATTTTATTCTTAAGAACTTATTTTTTTCTAGGTTCCAATTATATCTTCTTCAAAATGCTTTTTTATAGAGTATTGCCATTTTGTAAAATTAATAGTCTACTTCTTATTTCCAAGCAGATATATACTGAAAAGCTATGATTAGTTTACAATCTGTGTCTTTATAATAACCTTTGAAAGATAAAATATTTGAAAGTGAAATTCAACTTGAGGGGAAGTGTGAATAACGAAAGATCCTTATTCATCCATTTAAAAAAAAAGAACTGTTTGCACGCCTACTAAGTGTTGCTACTCTTCTAGGAGCTGGAGGGAAAAAAAAAAAGATGAATTAGACACTTTTCCTGCTCTTAATGAGCTCACAATTTAATGAAGGAGACAGATGCATAACCAGATGTATATTGTATAATGTGATAAATATAATAAGAGACATGAAAGAGTGGCTTAAGGGAGCATAGCAGAGGGATGCTTGGTTTCAGAAATTCATGGTAATCCTCATGGAGAAGACAGGATGCTGAAGTTCAGGGTGCTGAGAACCAGAGTTGGAGTAGCAGTGATTTCTAAGGGGTAAGGAACAGCAGGAATAAAAGCATAGATCTGAGGCAATGTAGAGTGCACATAATTCTGAATAGTCAGGGAGCAAAACATGAGGCAACAGGGAGAGGTAAAAGAAGCAAGATCATTAGACAGGAGTCAGAATTTGAAGGCTATTTGCTTAGAGGCAAACTTAATGGAGAACCACTGCAGGGTTTTAAAGAAGTAATGGATTTACTACATTTATGTTTTACATGGACCTCTGCCCTGTGAAGGCTAGTCAGGTGGGATCCAGGTAGATTCCTCTGGCACAGAGACTGTTTTAGTCTATGTAAGATGAAAAAGGATTAAACCTGGAAAATGGCAACTAGGACAGAGACAGAGGGGCAGACTCAAGAAATAACCTTGAAAAGTAGAGAGGGAAAAAGAGACACTGATGGCTGATTTGATGAGAGAAGAGGAAGAGTCAGAGGAATTAAACATGACTCAAATGTCCATCTATGAGAATAGTAATACCATTAGTGAGAGAATGCAAGAGGAGGAACAACTTTCTCTCTCTCTCTCTCTCTCTCTCTCTCTCTCTCTGTGTGTGTATGTTGGAGGAGGAGGGGTTGATAATTTCAATTTTATGTATCTAGTGTGGTTGTCCTTCATTTGGGTAAGAAATGTTCCTTGCCAATTGGAATGAGGGGTCAGAGGTGGTGGGGCAATGATTAGTGGTGATCAATTTTGAAATACCATATGGGAGAAAGTTGAAATCGTAATTGGATAAGATAGCTGAAGAAAGATCTATAAAGTGAGAAAAGAGGAGCCTGAGACTGAAACCCAAGGAACTCCAATAACCAATAAATGACCTAAGATAACCTATGCCAGAAGCATGAGAAAATACAATTGAGTATGAAATCAGATAACTGCAGCATTGTGGGAGCCAAATCATGAGAGACTTCAGGAAATGGGGTAATTGTCAACGTTAAATGCAAAGAGAGGTCTCATCAAATAAGAACCACTGAGAGCATTTTAGTTGTCATTGTTCAGGTCACCAGAATTTCAGCTTCTGTGAGTTGAGAAACAAATTAGACATAAGAGAATAGAGGCAAGGGAAAAGGGAAGTGAGTACTGAGGGGGCAGGATGTAGAGTCAGGAAAGTTCATTGAGTGGATTGAATACAAATTTTCAAAGATACCTAATGAAAAATAAATTTCCCAGTCCAAAACCAAAGTTAAATTGGTATTTATCACGGACTCAATGATATTAGTGTAGAAAATGTAGTAAATGCCATTGTAGCAATTTAATTACCTACTAAATTTAGTTCACAAGCCTTTTTTAAAAATTTCTATCTTGCTAATTTCAAATATGAAGATCATTCTTAAGTTTTAAATGCTTGCTCATCATTTAAAGATATGGGGAAGTGTCTCTGAAGGAAAGATACAAATTATAAGATAGAAAACTCACTGAACCATGACTCACTAGTGGTCAAGAGCTGTGTCTTACTCATTTCCAAACTTAGCTATCACTATATCTCATGCACAAGAGGTGTTCAATATAACCAAGCTGAAGAATGAAATCAGAAAAGGCTGCCAAAATAAAAGTCCTCTAGTTAAGGAAGGGAAGAGACATTGTTAGCTGACTCCCCACCCCCGACCACCACCTCTTTAGGGGTATTAATGAGAATCTCCTGATAGGTACAAAGTGGATAACCTATTTTAAAAATATCTAAAGCACTTATTAGAGCCAATATATTTAATGTACTTTCAGAGTAATAAAAGTGCTTTTAAGGTATTATACACATAATTTTATTTTCAGAAAATCATTGAACAGTATCAAAGTAAGAACTTTCCTTCTTAAAAAAAATGTGACTTGAGAGACTATTTCCATTAACATCATTCTTGAATTACCCAGCTGACATAATATCTACATATAAAAGAAAATCTGTTTTCCAAAGTGAAGTTGGCATGGTGAGCTCACACTCATCCATAGGTCAATTAGTACATATGTTTAGGATTAAAGATAGTCATTTGTTACATCATCTTCATTGTCCCTTTGATCTTTCTAGAGAAAGATCTTATCTCTACATGCAATTTGAAGAGAAGGGACTATTTTCACAGAGCACCTCATTGCTTCACTAAAGAATCTCAAGGCACAGTGGTGGACAGCAGTAGTCAGAGTGGGATTCAGGAATTTAGGATTTCTAGGATTGGGACCACAAAACTTTCATGAAATGAGTGAGCTTGGACAAATTGGAGTATATTAGGAAAAGGATGGCAGGAGGCTAAATGAAAACAAATACAAGAATCTTCAGGGCTAAATCAGTCGTCTCAGAATCCATTTACCTTGGAAGATACCAGGGAATACAACATTCTAATTCTGTTTCACCATCATTCTGCAACAGTTGATTCAAAGACATTTTGGAGTTCCTAAACGATCTGGTCGGATTTGTTCCCTTTATACCTTCATCCTCCCTTTTTAGCTGACATTTGGTTTTTGTTGCTGTGGTAAATTGATCTCTTCATTGTCCTGACTTCTACTTTCCCCCACTATATATATGTTCTTCTATTACATAATCATGATTTAAAAGGGCTGAGAGGAAGACACACCAGCCATACACCCAGACTATGGCTCTGTGATCTCACTTTCATTTCCCTAATGGCTTCCTTGTAATTAGATTTGCAAAAATAGCAAAAGGTCTCATTTTGAATGGCAACAGCTGTTGACATCAACATTATATTGAATAATTTACTGGTTTAATTTTAGCTGCAAAACAATAAAACCCTCCTGTGGATGATTATTTTAACAGGCAAAGTTTTCTCTTTCTGTTGCTGACTCTTCTGCTCCAGAGGTGCCAGTTGTTTCTTCATGAAATACTCTTAATCCAAGTGTACCAAAAACTCGCAAGGGGAGAAGTTTATTCCTTCTAGTTTCCTTGAAGCAAAGTGTCTATGTGAGTTTCAGTATCCTCAGTCTATGCGCTCACGTGTAAACCAATGAGTTGGCATTAGCTCTTCCAAGCTGCATTTGAATTTGAATGACAGAATATTACTTTACCTTTTGAGGACCTGCCACTTCACAGAGTGACTTAAGCTGATTTCTCGACCTGCAGGAAATTGTAGCAGCATCTGCAAATTGATGTCCTCTTGGCAGAAAATGATATTGCTTGCTTAACTTCTTCAATATCCCCTAGCAGCTAGCTCTTAATCTGGCAGAAAATCTCTTTATGGAATCTCATACTTTGCTGCCAGATATAAAGTACCCGAGATGATTCTCAACAACCAGTGTCTGTATCTGTACGTGGGTGTGTGCACTTGTGTGTGGGCACTTATAAGGGAGAAGAGGATTTATGGACAGAAGGGGGATAGAGTATGTTAAATTGTTCTCGAATCTGAAATTAGTCATGTTCTGAAGGAAAGAAAAAGAAAAGCCCTTACTAAAATAGATTTGCTGTCTTTTAAAAAATTAGGTGTTGGAATATGTTAGATGAGTCACATTATTTCTTTCAGCCCAGTGCTTTTCTTCTTTCTGTAATATGTCTTTGCTTTTCAACTGCTATCAGTATCAAAGGTAACCTAATTATTATTCATTTTATAATGCATCCTTTTGAAACAATAGAAAACTATGTACCCATCTTTGAGTTGTCCTATAATGGTCAAAGAAATTCTAAGTTATAGGTTAAACTGTCATAAAATTACTTTCCCAAAATGTATTTGTGATTTTATTGATACACATATCACTAAGTTCTCCCCCCACACACACACCTTTTTTTATCCTGTTATCATTATTTTGCATATATTTTGTTGAAGGAGTAATTCAAGGCAGTATTTAGCAAAGAGAGCTATCCTCACTTTCAGCTGGTTGTAAGAACAAAGAAACATAAACAGGAAGTTTCTGTTAAAGATATATGAAGCACAAATCTCAAAAGTCTGATGACTATTTTGTCTTTTCTAATGTATCTTCAATATCAAGTAAAATTTGGAAGAATTTCCACACTCCATACAAAGTATACTTGCCATCAGCTGCATAAAGGTGTCAACAAAATACATTTAGGTAAGTGTTTAACAGAAATATCTGAAAGGGTATACATTTGATCGCATAAACCATTTTCTTAGAAAGTATTCCTCTTTAAATGATATTTACATATTATCATAAAACATATTAATCACAAAACATATTAACATATAGATGAATAGAGTTTTATAAGGAAATAGTATATATTTGGTAGACTGTGTCAAGGGCAAAGATACTGTGTGATGGAATCCTTGACCAGCAAGGATGCTTACCCTTGGGTGCAGTTTGGATGACATGGGTGACACTCCCGATCCTGATCAGCATACTTGAAAATGAAACTGTTTGTGCCCTGTAAACCATCTGGACATTTTTCCACACAGTTCGGGCCATCCTTAAAATGGGAGCACTTTGTGCAGTTGTCAGGTCCCTGAAGTGAAAAACAAAACAATGGAGAAAGAAAAATGGATCCTGTTTCCTCTGGTATTCATGTGGTTTAGTTCCTGAGACATCAGTGAGTGGCCAATCTTCCCCTATGGAACTGGAGAGCGTTTTCAAAACTACAAATGGGGATGTCACTATTGCAGCATTTCAAAGTAAAAGTGAGATGTAAACTTTCCTTTGGTTGTCTATGATTATTTGAACAATGAATTTTAAAATTTACTGTGGTTGAATTATTAGTAATTAGTTTGGGCAAATAACTTTCATCTCAAATCAGCTTGTGATAATGCTAAAACACATGTCTATTTATAGGGATTTTAGTAAATTACAGTTCAATACTGAGAGCACAAGACACATTCTGATGAACAAATATCAAAAGCCCACAATAATGAAGTAGGTGTATGTCAAAGAAAATTATTTGGAGAAACTTATCCAATAATAAAAATGATAAAAATATGAGCATAATAAATTTAAATAGAACTAACTCACTTTGTATATTTATGTTTATAATATACAATTATTTTCTAATATGCAAAATGCTAATAGGCAATAACGATATACAAATATGTTTAAATGTCATTTAAAAAGTAAAATTTAAAACTAATATTAAACATAAAAGAATTTTATGGAGCGCCAGGGTGGCTCAGTGGGTTAAAGCCTCTGCCTTCAACTCGGGTCATGATCCCAGCGTCCTGGGATTGAGCCCCGCATTGGGCTCTCTGCTTAGCAGGAAGCCTGCTTCTCCCTCTCTCTCTCTGCCTGCTTCTCTCCCTACTTGCAATATCTGTTTGTCAAATAAATAAATAAAATCTTTAAAAAATAATTTAAAAAATAAACATAAAAGAATTTTACAAAAAAAAAAAAATTTGGATTTGGTGCTGAGGATAGTAAGCATGCAAGAAATGTTAAGTAGTCTACTACCAAATCAAAGAAAATTGAGAATATTTTGATTAAAAATGCTACTTTCTTAAAAAAATGCCAACATAGAGGCACCTGGCTGGCTCAGTGGGTTAAGCCTCTGCCTTTGGCTTGGGTCATGATCTCAGGGTCTTGGGATAGAGCCCCTCATTGGGCTCTCTGCTCAGCGGGGAGCCTGCTTCCCCTCTCTCTCTGCCTGCCTCTCTGCCTACTTGTGATCTCTCTCTGTCTCTGTCAAATAAATAAATAAAATCTTTTTTTAAAAGATGCCAATATATTTATATATTTACCCATCTTAAATAATGATATCAACTACTTAAAGTTGACTTTTGGTTCTCCCTTTAAAACATCATATTGTCTTAGGGTCCTCTTTTCTTTGACTACTTTCTGGAACTTCTTCCCCAAAAGCTGTATGTCCATATTGCTAGACAATTATGATAGTTCACATTAAACACAATTTAGGTAAATAAGATACAGTAAGTACAGAGGGAGATAATTAATTTTATTAGGTTTATAATTATAAATTGTGAATTTTGGAATCAACAATAAGCAAACATTTCACAGAGCTGTTTTAGGCAGGGAGCGTCCATTCACAAGAGTCTCTCTACAAATATTAATCCAAAAGCAGTCAGACATTGCAAGTTGGTGACACAAGACATCAGAAAATCAATAAATATAATATTTTATTTCTTTAAGATTTTATTTATTTATTTGACAGAGATCACAAGTAGGCAGAGAGGCAGGCAGAGAGAGAGAGAGAGAGAGAGAGGAGGAGGAAGCAGGCTCCCTGCTGAGCAGAGAGCCTGATGTGGGGCTCCATCCCAGGACCCTGAGATCATGACCTGAGCCGAAGGCAGAGGCTTTAACCCACTGAGCCATCCAGGCACCCCTAAATATAAAATTTTAAAATTTAAAGATTGAGGTTGCTAATGAAGAACAGTGGTGTAAAGAAGAAAAAATAATCAGGAGGAGGTTTCAGGAAATTCTGGGACTGGTGAGGTTCAATCAGGCACCTATTTCACTATTTTGATGTGAGACTTAGAGGTAAAAGAAAATTATCCTATGAAACCTAATCCCTATTCAACCTGAAGAGTTTGCTATTGGTAACTTCTTATTTCCTACCAAAAAAGAATACTTTACATGCTTCCAATTTTAACACCTGCTCATGGGTACTTAGGCATGTAATGCCATCTACTATACAAAATCATTTACTGTGCACGTATGCTCAGTGGCACGACTTATTGTACAAGACAAGGGACATGCTGATGTCTTCTTACAGAACACAAGAATAAAAACCAACTATGAGTAAATTAGGCAGTTATAGTCAAAATTAGAAATTAGGAATTATTTTTCTATAAAATTTTTCTGGTGTAAAATAATATCCAGGTAATATCAGAAGACACAAAATACTATGAAACTAAAATTAAAATCATACTTAATGTTCAAGTATACTTCAAAAATGTTTTATATGTTCCCTTGTTTTTAAGCATCTCTTACCTATTTGATTGTATTATCACGATACAAAACCTAATGTTCTAAGTTGACATAACTAAAAAAATGTCCTGATAAATCCCAAAAGAAATGAAATGTACAGATACTCCAACTCATTTCCATAATAAAGAGATTTAAAGAAATATGTGTGTCTAATGCTTACTCTTCTATCATTATATTCCTAAGCTTTTTTTTTAAATTTTATTTATTTTTATTTACTTGATAGACAGAGATCACAAGTAGGCAGAGGAGCAGGCAGAGAGAGAGAAGGAAGCAGGCTCCCTGCTGAGCAGAGAGCCTGATGGGGGGCTCGATCCCAGGACCCTGAGATCATGACGTGAGCCGAAAGCAGAGGCTTAACCCACTGAGCCACCCAGGCATGCCATATTCCTAAGCTTTTAAGAACCTAAGTTCAGGGAATGAACTGATAAATACAATGATAAAAAAAAAAGAGAGAGAGAGAGAGAGAGAAAGGTGAAGGCAATATTGTTCCTTATCTCTGATTTTAAGCTACCCTTGGACTCACTTAAGTACCCAGAAAGCTAAAGGATAAGCTAAATCTTGATAGAAATATTACATTTTTTTCCTTCAGTGACAATTGATAATTTTCTCTGGTAACTACTGTGAGAGACAATGCTACTATTCACCAGGATCCAGTTCACTTCCACTTCTAGCCACATGGAAAACTGAAATTCTCCTCCCACCAGAAGTGAGGTATCTCTTGTTTTAGACAACGAAATTAAGTAGAAGTGATTTATGAGGCTGCCAGGGCTAACCTTTCCAGCCTTCTCTTTCCCTGTTGCCATGATGCAGGGATCCTATGCAGACATGGAAATCCCATAAATGTAAAAGCATCTCAGAACACTAGACTATCACAGGGAAGAGGGCTGATCTGCAGTGCACTTTACATGAAAAAGATTTAAACATGTTCCTATAAGTTACTGTAATATGGGGTTATTTGTTATAGCAGCATAGCCTTTACTAACTTGACCTTAACAACTATATCAGCTTTTATCATTCTCTTCCTCCATCTCTTCTTTTGCATGCTGCCTCTTTGGCTTATATTCTACTTATATTATAGGTAGATTGTTGGCTCAACAATGCTGTCATTAAAAAATCAAAATATGTTCATTAAAAATCTGTTTCTTCACTCTTTCTTAGTTAGCAAATAATTTTGAAAATTGATTAAAAAACAATAACTATTAGGGCTTCTAATATGTAGTTTATAAACTGTCTCAATCTTCTGAGTAACAAAAGAATGAACAAATACATTGTGAAAATATACAAATTTAATTAATTAATTTATTAATTACCAGCATCATTTATACCATAGGAGGCAACATGAGGAATAGAAAAAACACAGGACTGGCTTTGCAGTCTGCCTTGTTATTATAATTGCACATTTTATTTTCAAAGTCTCAGTCTCTCTGAAAGATACTTTGCTTTCTATTCTTTGACTTTGGTACCTAAATATGTTAATGTTTAAAGAAGTCTTATATAGATGACTTGATTTGCTTTAACACAACCCACTTCAGATTTTACTTCCCTGTGTTTCATGTCATTTTTTCCAGCATCCACATTTCTCATGCTGCAGATTGATTGTACTTTCCATTAATATCCTTAGTGGGGACAGAAAATAACCAAATATGCCCTTTGCATACTTACTTGGAGATCATTTACATATTAAATTGTCTTTTAGACTTTGGTTCTTCAGGCCAAATCACACCACTTCTTTTTCTCAGAGGTCTGATTTTCCAAGCTTAATCATCCTTGTGGTAGTCCTCTGAACTGTCCAAGTTTTCCACATCCTTCTTTAGATGAAGTTCCAGAACAGCTCATTGGGGCCTAATGGAAGTTTGGAGGCTCAATGATATATTTTTTTTTCTAAGCTAATTAGGTGCTGAATAAGCACTCTGGTAGAAAAATTTAGTACTACATAAATTGCATACAAACTCTTATAGAGTAATGCTAAGCTCTTAGCTACACCCAAATGTTGGTCCCCAAATAATCTACTGAGAAATGAGTCAATACACAAAAAACTGGAAATTTGTCTAAAGAAGGATGAATATGACACTTTGGAATGACAAATCATATTAACTTCATTATTGTGAAAAAGCCTGAATGATGGGAACCAAAGGGAGGTCTAAAAAAGAATTGTCGTTTTCTCTATATGGCTAACTTCAAACATGTAAATGCCAACTTGTCCATCAAGACTTTCCTGATCCCGCAGCCTCTCTTCCATTCTCATAGCTCTGTTTTTCTCTCTGCTATAGTATTTATCACACTGTTTAAGATTTTAGTTTATAAATGTTTGCCTTCTCGCTTCTGTCCCTCACAACATCCTTCACAATGCCATAACAGTTAAATAATTAAACACAGATATGAATGTGTTATAGTTTACCTTAAACACCATGAATTTTTACATTTGCATATCTTTGCATGTTTCCTCTTTCCAGATTCTTCTTCTTCACAGCATAGCTCAAACATCACTTCTCTATGGCTTTCCTTGATGCCCTACTTTCTATCCCAAAGACAGATTAATTTATCTCTCATTTGTGTTTCTATAACAATTTATACATATTTATATGTTATCAATTATTTTGGTTCAATCTAATTACTAATGAAGCTGTCTTTTCTTTTCAACACTGCAATTTTCAAGGGCATATCCATATCCACTTTTTAAATACATTATCTGGGATATAAATATTTAAGAAATTGAATTTGTAAACATTTCATCTCTACTACTAAACTGTAAGCCTCTTGAGGGAAGAATATCAAACATGATTCCCCCTTGGAGGCTATAAACACCTGTTGAATGGATGGATAAATGATAAAGCAATGACATAACATTCACACATGAAGCTAAGAAAGCCAACACAACCACAGATGTCTTCAAGCTTACCGGTCCATGGCAGGTGAGGATACCGTCTTCCATCTTCTCACACTGGGGGTCACACTCCACACAGATGGAGCCATTCTCAAACTCTCGAAATTCCCTGTGAAAACATCAGCTGCATGAGGTGGTATAAGCAAACAAGCTGTCAACTTAACAAATGAAGTAACATCTGCTAAAAGCCCTATTGGCAGAGTAAATTCTGGAATCTGTTTCTCTATGTGCCAGGAGCATCAGACTCATTTCCCTGTACATTAAGGAGTAAGTTCTCCATTAGGAGAAAAGATAAACTGCAGCCAGATGGCTCTCCTTGCCCTCCACTGGGTTCAACGATAGACTCATTCAGAAAACCTCTCTCTTGCGAGAGATATTCTAGCAGTCGAAAGAAAGAAAGAAGAAAGGAAGGAAGAAAGAAAGAGTATGACTCCTCTGATGGCACAACAGAATCATTTTTATCTTTTTTAAAGTAAAGCTAGGCCTGTTTGTCTCTATATAAAATTTTACTCTTGGTTGAGCTTTATTTTTTAAACTCTGAAAGAACTATTGTATTTTTCTTGTTGCTAAGTTACATGATATTCCCCATCCCTGTCCTTCAAATCCCAAGACTCTTCAATTTATTTTTGGTGAAACTTCAAAAAATGCTTTGATTTCTTTTCTTCTTTTAAAATAGCTGCCTTGGAGAATTAGAGAAAATATCTTTTTATGGCAGATTTTATATTCTTAGATGATTGATCTAATATCACAATATCTTTTGCAGTTTAAGATCTTTTTGAAGTAATTCTATACAGTATAAGATAAAAAATAGCTAAGTGGTAACATTCTAAAACTCTCTAATTAAAATCTAGGATGATGGTTATCCCTTCCTACAAACTTACATATTGTGGCTATATGAATATTAAATGTTACCAATAGTAAGTTTTCTAATCGATATCTACTGTAAAATTTTCATTTCAATAATTGGGTATCACTTAGATACAATATGTTTAAATACCTCATTCCCAATAATGTATGAGAGGATGAAGCACAGGGTAAAGATAATTTAGGATGCCAGTTATAAGTCATTAATAAAACTTGACTAAATATTTATAGCTTCTGATTATTTTGTGTCTGTATATCATGAGCTATCATTCTAAACTTAAAGCATTGCATACATGGCAATTATAGATTAATTAGGTGATAAATTTAAATTTATTTGTCTCTAGAGTGAAGTGTTCACTTATTTTCATAGTGAATTATCCTATTTGGTTATTGTAAAGCCTTAATAAATGATAGAAATCCAAAAGGCAGGTTATTTTTCTGTAGGTTAAATTAAAACTACACATACACTAAGGCATGATAATTAAGTTTGGGTTTTCAAAATAAATAGCACACATTGATGGTTTAGTTAGGCATTAATGCACATATTTATTTACATGGATTTTGCATTTTTAAAATGAGGTGTAGGCTTGCAATGGATTAAGTTTCTTACAAATTTTCTTGAGTTTAAAAACTCAATTACATAAAAACAGATTTTCTTTTGCAATGTTTTATCAACATAAATTATATACATGGCTTGACAGAGGGAATCTTCAGAATAAAAAGGTCAAAATGACCTGGTATGTGGGAAGAGGGTCATATAAGTGGGATGGTAGGTCAGTTGTGAAGAGAATCAAAAGTATCATTTCTATAATGAAATTATAAAACACAGCAAAACCTGCAATCATCAGCAAATTCCTTTTTTTGTTTGTTTGTTTTTTGAGTTTAGTTTCTGAGATTGCTAAAGGGTTACGTTACTGAATGAAGGTCATGATTTTTGTGGTACTAAAACATTGGTCATGCTTTTCTTTCTCTTCTTGAAAACCCCTTCCCTACAGAGTTGAGGAATAAAGTGAATATGTCATAAAAAGTCTTGGAGATACAGCTTACCTGTCTTTTCTTCTACAGACTAGACTTCTATTTGTATAGCTTTGGGCTCCCTTCCTTTCTGCTCTCAAAACTGATCCTTATGATTTTTATTTCTTTTGCTCCTCATTGTCAGTGTCTCCATCATTGCTCTTTCTTCCCTGTTTCCTATTGATTATACGACGACTTTGCCAGAGATCCCCTTTCACTGAGTCTGACCTAACAAATCACTGTCCTCGGAGGTGTTTTACATACAGAGCTTTCTGTCACGTTTTACTGCTCTGCATTTCCCACAGTTCTGCTGTGTGTGTTACCTTAGCCAAGCCTGTGATTCAGAGCAAATGCTTTGGAGTCAAGTCCTTCACAAATCTGGCCGGTGTTCTCAACACCAACACTAATACTTCTAGGCCTGAAGTCCCTTAACATCTCTAGACTTCCTTTTGTAAATATCCTTTGTAAAAGGGGGAAAAAAAATGTGTTTCAATGAGAGGTGTGATTACTAAATATAAAAATGCCTACAAAGAGCCTAGATTGGCTCTCTTTCTGAAGTTTCTATGTTGTTCTTAAAGTTTTAAAAGCGTTTGACCATGTTGCCAAATAACACAGTTTTAAGATTGTGCTGCAATTTTTCTCTTTCATTCTAGACACTTGTGCACTGTAGTTAAGGGTTGCTAAATACAGTGGCTTCTATGACCTGGATTTGAATGCTAATGGCCAGGAAATGACCAATTTTCTTTTCCTCTTAAAAAAAGTCCTCTTTTGAGGATTTCTTTTCATATAAAAATTATAAAAATATAGGTGCTCTGATTTTGGTAACTGTCTTATTTGTATTTGTTTTCTGCATTTTTAAGGTGACTATTTTTACTAACCATCTAATCAGCTTAGATTAATAGACACAAAAAGAACATCATAATCATCTTAGTAGTAAAATTTTTTAACAAGCCTTTATTAGGCATTTTCTCATTTAATAACCATAGTTATCCTATGAAGTTGACACAATTATTATTCCCATTTTCCATATAAGAAAACTAAGTTCAGAACAATTGGGTTTTTTAATCCAAGATTAAAAATGACAGAGTAATGAGGTTAGGATTAATTCATTATTCCTCAAAGGCTGTTTCAACTGCGGGGCAATGTTGGAAAAAATTAGTCGGTACCACAAGACTGGAGGTGGGAAAGTCTATTATTGTATAGGCTAGAATTACATCAGACTTCTACAAGGTTCTTTCATTTATTATCTTTCAAACTAACCCTTGAACATGATTTCCTAGAGCCCTATTGCTACTGCAAAAGACATTAAAACATTTATATTTCCTTAATACATTTGATCTAATGACTTGGAAAAAGTTAAACTTTCAAAAGCAGTTTGGTAGTCAGTGTTCTTTAATTAGAAAACAGGTATTTTTCCTTTGCTTCGCTTATATTATTTTGCAGTTGTGAGAGAGAGGATGGTATATGCATCCACGTTTTCATCCAGTTCACATTTATGAGAAGGTTAAAGTTGAAATATTAAGGGAAAATAACAGTATCTGGAAAAGTAACAGGATAGAAATCAGATGCCCTGAATTCTAGTGTTGGCTTGACTCTTGGAATGGCATGGGCCAACACTTAATTCTACTGGTTTTCATTGTTTATAAGATGTTGCTGTTAGAGAAGTTGGTTTCTGGAGCTCAATCCCTTTTTAGAATTGCTTATATTAAGGAGGGTATGTGTTGTGATGAGCACTGGGTATTAATACACAAATAATGAGTCACTGAACACTACTACATCAAAAACTAATGATGTACTTTAGCCACTTAGAGGTTATTTAAATAACAAAATATTGTACCCTAAAAGACATCTTGGAAGAGATCTTGTAAAAGACATTGTAAAAGACATCTTTAAAAATAATTTTAGGGACGTCTGGGTGGTTCAGTCGATTAAGCAGCTGCCTTCGGCTCAGGTCACGATCCCAACATCCTGGGATCGAGTCCCACATCCGGCTCCTTGCTCTGAAGGGAGTCTGCTTCTCCCTCTGCCTCTGTCTGACTCTCTGCCTGCCTGTACTCTCTCTATCTCTCTGACAAATAAATAAATAAAATCTTAAAAAAAAAAAAGAATTTTAAACAATAAAGATTTGAGTCTGTAAAAAAATAAAATGGGACAATTCACAAAGTAAAAGAAGAAACAAAATAAAGAACCTCAAAACTACACTTTTACAGAACTGTTGAAAATCCTTTCAGTGAGCAATATAAAAAAATGTGACTCAGGAACAGTCCTAAAAAATGTATTATCACACTAATGAAGGACAACGCTGATGCATGAAATGGTATGTTATGATGAACTGATTTTATGAGTATATGAAATACCATGCAACAAGATATATACTATGTTTTATCATTGGCAATGCGATTATTATAGTACCAGAAGGAATTTAAAATTCTTGATTTAAAATATTGCTTAGGTTATCTTTAGAAAGTGGTAGAACACCATCAAAAACCCCTTCAACTAGAAACTAAAAAGGCGATTTTTCTACAGGGCTAAGCAGTTGTCAGAGACATAGAAATATGCATATGTGTTTCTTATAGACATAAGTTGGATGGAAAAAAATTCAAAAGTTATTCAGTAATTCTCAATTAAGAGAAAAATTAAGAGGCAAGTATGTGAAAAAATATTATTGGGACATCTGAGAAGAAAGATTACTTGTAATAATCTCCTTCATAAGGAAAATAAGAATATGTGTCTTTCAATTTTGCTTCAGTATACACAGCTATAATTTATTAAGAATGATCTATTTCAGTATAATTTTTAAGTTTGCATAATAGTATATATTTGGACTTGTCTTATTTCAAATAAAATTCTTTCCCCTTAAAGCAATTCCTCTTATGTGTTGTTGTCTCCTTTATGCAAAAAGATCCTCCCTTAAAAACCCTAGCCAGCACACACATTCTGCAATTTTACCATTTTCTTATGATTTAAAAAGCTGAATCAATCAGTGCCTCAAAGTTTAGGAGGTAAAGGCGACATTGTAAGATGCCTTACCCATCATAGAGGTTACAAGACTCAATACAGCTTCTTCCTCTGCTGAAACGACGGCAGGACAGGCACTGGTCAGGGCCAGGTCCCCAACAGCCATCGCCTGAACACAGATGGTTGCACACCATTCCTTCAGCAGCTGGAAAAGAAAAAGACAAATTCAAGAGTGAAACAAAAAAGAAGGTTGTGTTAAAACTTAACCATTAAAAAATGAACAAACATTTAACCATTTTAATGTGAATCTTCTCAGTGATGCTATTTCTGAAGAAATTGGTTTGAAGGGGATGTGTGGCAGATAACTCAGTCTGCCTACTCAGTGTGGCCCACGCTACTGTCAACTTCTTCCATATTGCAGAGCCCCATCACTATGTGCATAGAACCACTACATTTTTCATAAGAATGAACAAACTTAGATTGTCTACATCAAAATTCTAGGGAGACGCCTGAGTGGCTCGGTTGGTTAAGCGGCTGCCTTCGGCTCAGGTCATGATCCCAGCGTCCTGGGATCGAGTCCCACATCAGGCTCCTTGCTCAGCAGGGAGCCTGCTTCTCCCTCTGCCTCTGCCTGTGCTCGCTCTCTCTCAAAAAAAAAAAAAAAAAAAAAAATTCTAGGGAGGAAGGGTGATAGAAATTAACCTTCCCATTAAGACAAGGAGCAAACCATGCCTTTCTCAACCCATCCCTTTGTTCCACTAAGACACCAACAATTTTCACTTCAAATCCATATGAGAGCTTCATGAAGGAATTGAATAATAATTGTCTTAAAACAAAACAAAACAAAATTTGGAGAAAGAAAACGAATATCTGGAAGGTAAGAGGAGTGAGAGAAATGGAAATCAAATACAAGTTTTTTTACGGGCTTCTGCTTGCCTTGATATTTAGTCGAATTGGCACATATAAGGAAAAGGTTTTGCAAATATGCAAAACAAATTGTAGTGGTCACTGATGAGGAGGTATAGAGATGAAAGTAATAGCAACAATCTTTAGCTTTGTCTCTATATAATCTGTAATGAAAGTGCTGCCAAAGAATTTGGGGACGGTTTTAAAATTGCCACTTAAATTCACCATCTCTGTTTCCTTTTATATTAACATTCATTCAGAATATTGCTATTTATAAGGAATAACATGATTTTAGTCAAGGGATACTAGATGTTGAATAAGAAGGGCCTATAAAGACTTCAAATATCTGTAAGGTGATTTGAGCCATCTGAAACACAACTGCATGTGGTTTTCATAAAATATTAAGAATTTCCAAGATTCAAAAAAAAAACACATCAAAAAAATCTTTATCTTCCCATTGCTTACCAAGGTTAATTATTATAGGATGTAAGCTGTCATGACAAGAGCTTTTGTAGGATGGGCTGAGATAACGTTGGATATGTAAGTGTAATATAAGCAGGGGAAGATATCCGTGCATGCTACCTTTTTAAACACAGTTTTGAGAAAGGAATTGCCAGCATTTGTGATGCTAACTTGTTTTTAAAAAGTGAAACAAAATCGTCCAACTCATGTATTCTTCCTCTTATATCCTGAAGTCTTAAGGAGGTCCCTATGCTAAACTGTGGACAATTTTTTCTCAAGGCAGAGTTAGACTACCAACAAGTCTTTTACATTGCTCATACATAAAGTGTACAATTAGATGTTTTGACATGTGCATGCAATCA
The DNA here is from genome assembly GCA_003697995.1 of Taxidea taxus jeffersonii. Taxonomy (NCBI): domain Eukaryota; kingdom Metazoa; phylum Chordata; class Mammalia; order Carnivora; family Mustelidae; genus Taxidea; species Taxidea taxus. The sequence continues at coordinate 21,002 of ML108719.1, read as the reverse complement.
TGAACCATACACATAGTTAGAGTAATGAATGTACCCTTTAACTCCAAAAGAGTTCCTATGACCTTATGTAATCCCTTCCTCTTTCCCCATCCCTCTCAGACAACCATTGATATGCTGTTACTTAATACACATTAGTTTGCACTTCTTCTTACAATTTTATATAAAGAGAAACATAGAGTATGTACTCTCTCTTCATATAGTTTTTTTCACTTTGCACAATTATTTTGAGACTTACCTATGTTGCTGTACCAATATTCATTCATTTTTATTGCTAAATATATTCCATTATATGGATATACAACATTTTTTAAACCAGGCATCTGTTGCTACACATTTAGACTGTTTTCCACTTTGTGCTATTAAAAATTAAGCTACTATAGGGGCACCTAGGTGTCTCGGTCAGTTAAGTGTCTGACTCTTGATTTCAGTTCAGGTCATGATCTCAAAGTCATAAGATAAAGCTCAGGATCAGGTTTTGTGCTTATTTTTATCTCACTCCCTCTCCCTCTGCCCCTCCCCACACTGCTCCCACACAGTCTAAATAAATAAATAAATAAATAAAATCTACTATAAACATCCATGCACAAGTCTTTGATTAGCCATATGTTTTCATTTCCCTTCAGTAAACACCTAGGAGTAAAATGGACATAGTAGGTATAGGATTAACTTTTCAAGGAATGGTCAAATTGTTTGTCAAAGTAGTTGTATCATTTTATATTCCCAATGGTAATGGAACTCAACTCAAGAATTATAGTTC
>ML108719.1:0-19845 GCA_003697995.1 Taxidea taxus jeffersonii | reverse complement strand
AAAAAAAAAGTGTTTAGAGGCACCTCAAGCATAGACTTTTTTTTCCATTTAAAATCTCACCAGATCATTTTTAAATTCCTCAACATCTAGGCTCTTAGTAATAACCCCTCTTATTTCTTCCATATCTACCCATGGTTTATGTGCTACTCACACACTTACAATTCACCACCTTGATAATGTAAATTTTTCTTCTGCCTCAAGAAGCTCCTTGTTATTTCTCCTCCCTTTTCTTTTCCTCAAGAAGGAATGTTTCATTAAGTAAAAGTTAAATATTGTATTTTTACACCACATAATTGGTAGCACAGATATTTTAATAATATTTGTTCGTCCAATCCATGAGCATATAATGTTTTTCCATTTTTTGTGTGTGTCTTCCTCAATTTTTTTGTGAGTGTTTTATAGTTTTCTGAGCACAGATCCTTTATGTCTTTGGTTAGGTATATTCCTATGCATCTTATGATTTGGGGCACAATTGTAAACAGGATTGATTCCTTGAGTTCTCTTTTTTTCTTCCTCATTTTTAGTGTATTAGAAATGCAACTGATTTCTGTGCATTGATTTTATATCCTGTGACTTTGCTGAATTCCTGTATCAGTTCTAGCAATTTTTTGCTGGAGTCTTTTGGGTTTTCTACATAGAGTATCACATCATCTGAGAAGAGAGAAAGTTTGTCTTCTTTGCTGATTTGGATGCATTTTATTTTATTTGTTGTTATTGTTGTCTGAATGTTGAGGCTCGGACTTCCAATACTATGTTGAGCAGTGGTGAGAATGAGCAACCCTGTCATATTACTGACCTTCAGGGAAAATCTCTGTTTTTCCCCAAAGAGGATGTTGTTTTTCCAGCTCCTTTAAGTGTAAGGTTAAGTTGTATATTTCCCTTTTAGGACCGCCTTAGTGTATCCCAAAGGTTCTGAACTGTCGTGTTTTCATTTTCATTTGCTTCTATTTATTTTTTCTAATTCTAGTTCTCTTATTATTTCTACTAGATCTGCAGTTCCTTCCTCTGCTTAAATCTTGAACCCTTTAAAATCATCCATTTAAGTTGGAATTAACTTCTTCTAAGTTCCTTTAATGTTGGTATTTTGACATTTTCCCATGAATCACAATTGTTCTTAGTGGCATCTAGGATGGTGAATCCTTTCCAGAAGGTTTTCAATGTATTTTGCCTAGATCCATCAGAAGAATCATCATCTATGGCAACTACAGCCTTATGAAATGTATTTTGAAATAATAAGACTTAGGAATCAAAATGGGCTTTTTGATCTATGGGTTGCAGAATGGTTGTTGTATGAAAGCATAAAAACAATAATCTCATATAACTCCATCAGAACTCTTGGGTGACCAGGTGAATTGTCAATGAGCAGTAATATTTTGAAAGCGATCTTTCTTGCTGCATAGCCGGTCTCAAAGTAGACTTAACATAGTCAGTAAACCATATTATGAACAGATGTGCTGTCATTCAGGCTTTGTTGTCCATTCAGAGGCCACAGAGTAGATTTAGCATAATTCTTATGGGCCCTTCAATTTTCAGAATGATCAATGAGCACTAGATTCAACTTAAGTCACCAGCTGTGCTAGCCCCTAACAAGAAAGTCGAGCTGTCCTTTGAAATTTTCAAGCTGGGCATTCACTTCTCTCTAGCTATGAAATCCTAGATGGCATTTTTTCCAATATAATGCTGCCTCATCTACACTGAAAATCTGTTGTTTGGTGTTTTTATTTTTAGAGAACTATAAGTTCAGGTAAGCAATACTACAGAGAGGTCCAGGTTTCCTTTACCCAACTTCCCCTAATGGGAAGATCTTGGAGAACTATACATCTCAATAACACAAACAGAATATTGACATTGATACAGTCAAGTTACAGAAGATCTCCATCACATAAGAATCCCTAATGTTGCACTATAAAGCTCTATAACATTTGTTTATATGTTTTTGTGTAAATATAACTTTTTATTTGTCTGGAATAAATGCTCAGGGGTATAATTATTGGGTCATATGCTAGGGGCATTTTAGTTAATATTTGCTGTTTCTGAGAAAGTACTGAACTATTTTCTAGAGTGATTGAGCCATTTTACATTCTCACCAGGAGTATATGAATCAACTCATTTTTTTCTCTAGCATTTGGTTTTGCCACTCTATTAATTCTAGCCATTCTGATAGGTGTATAGTGATATCTCATTGTGGATTTAATTTTAATTTCCATAAAATGGGTAATAATATTGGCATCTTTTTAAAAAAATAATTTAAATACTTTTTTTTTTTTTTTTTTAGAGAGGAGGGGAAGAGGCAGAGAATCTCAAGCAGACTCTGAGCATGGAGCCTGACATGGGGCTCTATTTCATGTCCTTGAGATCATGACCTAAACCAAAACCAAGTCTAATGCTTAACTGATTGAACCACCCAGGCACCCAATATTGACATCTTTTAATATGATTATTTGCTATATGTATATCCTCTTCATGAAGTGTATCTTTATGTCTTTGCACATTTTAATTTGATACTTTTACTGTTGAAAGTTGAGAGTTCTTTATATATTCTATCTATTTATCATCTAACTTCTCTCTCTCTCCACCTGATTTGAAAATAGTTTCTCTCAATCTATAGCTTGTACTTTCATCCTCTGATTAAGATCTTTTTTTCAGAACAATTGTTCTTAACTTTAAAATCTAATTTATCAATTTCCCTTTTATATACTGTGGTTTGGTGACAACTTTACATTCTCTTTGTTTAGCCCTGGGTTCCAAAAAATTTCTCTTCATAATTTTCCAGATATATTCTCTGTATTCATTAATATGATCATGTGATTTTTTCTTTTTTATTAACTAGGATATATTACACTGCTTGATTTTTTATATTGAATCAGCCTTGTATCCCTGGAATAAACCCTGTTTGGTTATGCTGTAAATTAATTGTATATATCGTTGAATTGCTGAATGCTATTTGCTATACTTTCTTAAGGATTTTTGCTTCTATATTCTTTGAGCAGTACATCGGTTTAGTTTGTAACTTTCTTTTTTTGGTATTCTGTGTTCATATATGGATCTTAATCTTAAAAATCATCATGTGAAGTAGAAATAATTATTAATTTTACAGATGGGCAGGGGCTCAGAGAGGCTAAGCTGCCCCAGGCCACAAGTGTCAAAGTGGTGCTTTAAACGTGGTCCTGCCAGTTCTCTTTACCACCCAATGGGGTGAAACTCTCAGCTCCATACCCCACCTCTTCTGACGTTATGTGCCAGGGAAGTTGGGGTACTTCATTATAGCTTGGTGAGGGTAAAAGCCTATACTCCCATTCCTTTCCTGGCATTGGTGAAGTCGGGGCCATAGTTTTCCCCCTCTGGTGTTTGCCTAGAGTAGAGTAGTTTGTCTAAAAGATTTCTGCTCTAGTTAGTATGTCCCTTTCCTGGTCCTTTGGACAGACAGAGAGGATAGGATTTTGTTATAGTTTTTGTGGTCTGTATCTGTCCGTATTTCTGAGTTGTCAGTCTTCACCTCCAAATCTAGGATAGAGAGAGAGAGCAAAACAAAACAAAAACAAAAACCTATAAGACTCACATCTATGTCCTTTCTTGAATTTCAAGTTGCCAAACCTGTTTTCCCTCATCTCCCAAGTCTCAAAATCTTATGTTTTTTTAAATATATAAATATACAAAGTCCAGGGTTTTCAGTTGTAGCAGAGGGAATAGGGAAAAATACATTTAATTCATCTTCCCTGAAGCAGAAATACCAGTATACATCTTTAATTTACTGTAGCCTATTTTCATTATGTTCTACCACTATTTCATTATTTTCTACTGCTTCATGTATATTCTTAGAACCCTGAGATAGGATATCTATATATATTTCTCCATTCTTAACCTTTAAACTATTGGCAGACATTCTATTCTCTATGTTATTCACCACACACTCATTTTAACCCTTAAAGTGCCTTTTGAAGAGAATTAAATAATAAGATTCTATATATTTATCTATGTGGTGCTCCTCATTCCATATATAGATCCATATTTTCATCTGGTATCATTTTCTCCTGAATAAAGGACGTCCTTTGGTATTTCTTTCTGTGCAGTTTTCCCTTGGTGTTGCGCTCTCTCTCTCTCTCTCTCTCTTTGGCACTCTGATTGAAAACTCCAGCTGCCTTGGTCTTCCTGGGCTCTCAGTTCTGCCTTCTCAACTCAGGCAGTCTTTGGGATTCTTCCTGGGTCCCTCCTGACTGACCCATGGTCTAAAAATTCTCTCAACGTAGTTAGAGCAAATTACCAGGCTCATGTCATTTGTTTCTTCACTCTTAGGAATCACTCTCCTTCATTATCTGATATCCATTCTCTTGCCAACTGTCATTTCATACATTATGTCCTTCTTTTGGTTGTTTCATGGGGAAGGGTAACTCTGATTCCTGTTATTATATCTTGGCCAGAAAAGGACATCCTATTTTTTTTTTTAAATAGGAATAGTAATTTGATTACTAGTAATAGTGATAGATTACTATCAATAGTAATAGAGTAAATAGTAACCCCATGTTGTATTTCTTAAATTCAACATGGGATTACTTGCTGTTTGTTTATAAACAAAAGTTTTCATATAATAAATCTCCAAAATGTCCCACACAGCTTCTAAGCACCCACAAAATTTTATTGAAAATTATAATTCCTTCCATTTTGTTTTAATTTATTTACTTTATAGTCATAATCCTAAATAATACAGAAATGTAATTTTTTTGAAGATTTATAATTTTTTTAATTTTTTTATAAACATATAATGTAACCCTACCACTCTCTCCCGACACCCCTCCCCCTCGCCCCCCTCAGCTTGTTTTATGACATTAAGAGTCTCTTTTGGTTTGTCTCCCTCCCAATCCCATCTTGTTTCATTTATTCTTTTCCTACCCCCTTAACCCCCACCCCCGTTGCATCTCCACTTCCTCATATCAGGGATATCATATGATAGTTGTCTTTCTCCGATTGACTTATTTCGCTAAGCATAATACCCTCTAGTTCCATCCATGTCGTCGCAAATGGCAAGATTTCATTTCTTTTGATGGCTGCATAGTATTCCATTGTATATATATAACACTTCGTCTTTATCCATTCATCTGTTGATGGACATCTAGGTTCTTTCCATAACTTGGCTATTGTGGACATTGCTGCTATAAACATTTGGGTGCACGTGCCCCTTCGGATCACTACATTTGTATCTTTAGGGCAAATACCCAGTAGTGCAATTGCTGAGTCATAAGGTAGCTCTATTTTCAACTTTTTGAGGAACCTCCATGCTGTTTTCCAGAGTAGTTGCATCAGCTTGCATCCCCACCAATAGTGTAGGAGGGTTCCCCTTTCTCCTCATCCTCGCCAGCATCTGTCATTTCCTGACTTGTTAATTTTAGCCATTCTGACTGGTGTGAGGTGGTATCTCATTGTGGTTTTGATTTGTATTTCGCTGATGCCCAGTGATGTGGAGCACTTTTTCATGTGTCTGTTGGCCATCTGGATGTCTTCTTTGCAGAAATGTCTGTTCATGTCCTCTGCCCATTCCTTGATTGGAGTATTTGTTCTTTGGGTGTTGAGTTTGCTAAGCTCTTTATAGATTTTGGATAGTAACCCTTTACCTGATATGTCGTTTGCAAATATCTTCTCCCATTCTGTCAGTTGTTTTTTGGTTTTGTTGACTGTTTCCGTTGCTGTGCAAAAGCTTTTGATCTTGATGAAGTCCCAATAGTTCATTTTTTCCCTTGCCTTTGGCATTGTTCCTAGGAAGAAGTTGCTGCGGCTGAGATCGAAGAGGTTTCTGCCTGTGTTCTCCTCAAGGATTTTGATGGATTCCTTTCTCACGTTGAGGTCCTTCATCCATTTTGAGTCTATTTTCATGTGCGGTAAGGAAATGGTCCAATTTCATTTTTCTGCATGTGGCTGTCCAATTTTCCCAACACCATTTGTTGAAGAGGCTGTCTTTTTTCCATTGGACATTCTTTCCTGCTTTGTTGAAGATTAGCTGACCATAGAGCTGAGGGTCTATTTCTGGACTCTCTATTCTGTTCCATTAATCTATGTGTCTATTGTTGTGCCAGTACCGTACTATCTTGATGATGACAGCTTTGTAATAGAGCTTGAAGTCTGGAATTGTAAAGCCACCAACTTTGGCTTTCTTTTTCAATATTCCTTTGGCTATTTGAAGTCTTTTCTGGTTTCATATAAAGTTTAGGATTATTTGTTCCATTTCTTTGAAAAAATTGGATGGGATTTTGATAGGCATTGCACTAAATATGTAGATAGCTTTAGGTAGCATAGACATTTTCACAATATTTATTATTCCAATCCATGAGCATGGAACATTTTTCCATTTCTTTGTGTCTTCCTCAATTTCTTTCATGAGTACTTTATAGTTTTCTGAGTATAGATTCTTTGCCTCTTTGGTTAGGTTTATTCCTAAGTACCTTATGGTTTTGGTGCAATTGTAAATGGAATCGAGTCCTTAATTTCTCTTTCTTCTGTCTTGTTGTTGGTGTAAAGAAATGCAATTGATTTCTGTGCATTGATTTTATATCCTGACACTTTACTGAATTCCTGTACAAGCTCTAGCAGTTTTGGAGTGGAGCCTTTTGGGTTTTCCACATATAGTATCATATTATCTGCAAAGAGTGATAGTTTGACTTCTTCTTTGCCGATTTGGATGCCTTTAATTTCTTTTTGTTGTTCTGATTGCTGAGGCTAGGACTTCTAGTACTATGTCGAATAGCAGTGGTGATAACAGACATCCCTGCCGTGTTCCTGATCTTAGCGGGAAAGCTCTCAGTTTTTCTCCATTGATAATGATATTTGCGGTAGGTTTTTCATAGATGGCTTTGATAATATTGAGGTACGTACCCTCTATGCCTACACTTTGAAGAGTTTTGATCAGGAAGGGATGCTGTACTTTGTCAAATGCTTTTTCAGCATCTATTGAGAGTATCATATGGTTCTTGTTCTTTCTTTTGTTAATGTACTGTATCACATTGATTGATTTGTGGATGTTGAACCAACCTTGCAGCCCTGGAATAAATCCCACTTGGTCATGGTGAATAATCCTTTTAATGTACCTTTGGATCCTATTGGCTAGTATTTTGGTGAGAATTTTCGCATCTGTGTTCATCAAGGATATTGGTCTGTAATTCTCTTTTTTGATGGGATCCTTGTCTGGTTTGGGGATCAAGGTGATGCTGGCCTCATAAAATGAGTTTGGAAGTTTTCCTTCCATTTCTACTTTTTGGAACAGTTTCAGGAGAATAGGAATTAATTCTTCTTTAAATGTTTGGTAGAATTCCCCTGGGAAACCATCTGGCCCTAGGCTCTTGTTTGTTTGGAGATTTTTGATGACTGTTTCAATCTCCTTACTGGTTATGGGTCTGTTCAGGTTTTCTATTTCTTCCTGGTTCAGTTTTGGCAGTTTATATGTCTCTAGGAAAGTATCCATTTCTTCCAGATTGTCAAATTTGTTGTCATAGAGTTGCTCATAATATGTTCTTATAATTGTTTGTATTTCTTTGGTGTTGGTTGTGATCTCTCCTCTTTCACTCATGATTTTATTTATTTGGGTCCTTTCTCTTTTCTTTTTGATAAGTCTGGCCAGGGGTTTATCAATCTTATTAATTCTTTCCAAGAACCAGCTCCTAGTTTCATTGATTTGTTCTATTGTTTGTTTGTTGTTTTTTTTTTTTTTTTGGTTTCTATTTCATTGATTTCTGCTTTGATCTTTATTATTTCAGAAATGTAATTTTTAAAGATACTCTGAAAGAACAGAGACTTATGTAGGTAAGATTGTGCCTCTTCTTAAATACATTATTATTTTAGGTAAGTCACAAAGTTTGTGACTTTGCTAAATTGTGGTTTCTTCATGTCTTAAAGATTTATTAAATTGAATAGCACATATTATAACTATATTTTTCTTCATATCATGTGGAGATTTCAAAAACTGAATGATTCAATGTTCTGCTTGGGGAAGGCTGACAGTTTATCTGTTATTTCTATTTTGAACTAATAGCAAGAGTTAATTCTTTATTGTTTACTCATAATGCAGAGAAAGAGAGTTCTCTCCACAAAGAAATGTCAGTTGAAATGAAATCCTAGCGTAGTTTCATATCATTGATTCTCTAGATTTATTTATTTATTTATTTATTATAATTTTTTTTTAGATTTTTATTTATTTATTTGACAGACAGAGATTACAAGTAGGCAGAGAGACAGGTAGAGAGAGAGGGTGAGGAAGCAGGCTCCCTGATGAGCAGAGAACCTGATGCGGGGCTTGATCCCAGGACCCTGAGATCATGACCTGAGCTGAAGGCAGAGGCCTAACCTACTGAACCACCCAGGTGCCCCTCTCTAGATTTATATGTGACTTTCACTAACCTATGAAGATGTAAGGAGTAAAAACAATGGTTCAATTAAGCTGACTGAACATAAACATACTAAGATCAAATTCTATGTAATTTGAGCTCAAATAGAGCTAGAAAGAAGCAAAAAATTAATTATATTAACTAATATAAAGTTATAATACCCATTTTTATAAATATTCAGCCATTTTAAGGTTATTTGTAGTTCATATTCTGCAACATATATATATTTACATATAATTCTAATATATATTTGCATCAGAGTAAATCCTTAAAAGTGAAAAAAAGTTATATTATAAAAGCAACTTGTAAATACAATCAGAGTATATTCAAAATCACATCACAGAGTCATGAATCTGATTTGCATTTATCACTTTCAAATCCTTATAGAAAATAAAATTAAGCTTTCAAATTATTTGTCTCTCTTCTAAGTCTCTCAAATATATGCTTAATTTCTTCCTTCAGAATGTTGACAAAGCCATTAATTTTCCATGGTTATTGCCAATTTTATGATAGCCCATCAACCTTTTGTCTGTTTCACCACCTTGTATTAATTTTTTTCAGGTTTGAAGCCTCACTCTTTAATCCCTTCTTTTCTCTCCCAAGGGTGATAGACTATTCAATATATGGAAAAGTGAAACCTGTCTGCTTTGATATTCTGTTACATACTTTGAATTATGTGGAGAGGAGAATTTTAGCTTCACCAAAGCTCCTACCTTCTTTTCTACTGCCAACTGTCTCCCTTAGTCTGAATTCAAATGCTCAATTTTAGAACAGTTTTAGGTCAAGATCTATTGGAGGAAAGTAATAATAAACAGAAAACCACAACAATTAACTTTCTTCTCATTTTTTCCAAACCACTAGATGATGGTCTTGAAGGCTGGCATTTTCTCCAGAGTGAAACCAAGAGAAGTGTTTCCACACAGCACAGAAAAAAAGGCCAAGAAAGCTACTTCTTTGAAATTCTTCAGAAAAAATAATTTTTCAATCAGCACTCACAATTCAACAGTTCTCTGACCTCCCAGAGTGATAGTCACATGGGAAGGAATAGAAGGCCTATTCAATGGCTTCTAGTTCAAAAAGCCATTACAGTGCCTCTAAAAAAAAAAAAAAACTTAAGGAATGTAGCTATTAGGCAACCTTTAACATGCTCTGTGTTTTCTCTGGAAGCTGTAAAATAGATTTTCCTTTATCTCATCTGAATTGTACCTATTAAAAACTTGGAGGTATAATAATGTGCTTAGTATTTCAACCTTTATATAGAATATTGAACCTGCTTTTATTAAAACAGAGGCAAGCCTAAACAATGGTTCTTGCTACTGTATTCCATGTGTTAGAGTAAATGCATTAGCTCAAAATATGCAGGAAAAAAATAGATTTTCTTTCATTGTACTAGATCATCTATACTGTTTGCATTACTTATATAGAGGAGTGGGTTTGATCTGGAATATATTTAGACAGATACCAGTAATCTTTTTTTGTTTGTTTGTTTTTTAAGTCTAATAAATATGATTTAGTTGCAGTAGTTCAGTTTTGTAATCAGACCAGTATAGGTTCAAATCCTTACTCTATGACTAGCCATGTAGCCTCAGGCAATTATTCACATGTTACATATATATATATATATATATTTTTTTTTTTAAGATTTTATTTATTTATTTGTTAGAGAGAGAGAAAGTGAGTACAGGCAGACAGAGTGTCAGGCAGAGGCAGAGGGAGAAGCAGGCTCCCTGCCGAGCAAGGAGCCCGATGTGGGACTCGATCCCAGGATGCTGGGATCATGACCTGAGTGGAAGGCAGCTGCTTAACCAACTGAGCCACCCAGGCGTCCCACATGTTACTTATATATAAAGTGAATGGTAACATCTCCCTTTCAGGGTTATGATGAAGAGTAGATCACATTAACAGTGTAATGCAGTATTAATTTAATTTAATCACTTATCTAAATTAAGTCAGTAAATATATGTAAAATAAATGTGAAAACATACATGCATATTCATGTGTTTACTTCTACAAAATAAGCTGAGAAACTACTTACTTTATGCTGGACACTGCTAAGAAATGAGGATATGATGAAAACATAAAATAAAATAGGTACTGTCTTATCTAGACCTTACAGTCTAGTTGAGGAGACAAACATTAGATAATCATTGAGAGAGGGAGAGAGCGAGAGAGCTTGAGCACTGAGAGAATATATCAGTTCTTTAACCTAATGGGTAGGCCACATTAGGTCAGTCCACATAAGAAGGAACTGAGATGAGAAAGATAAATAGGAATTCTTAAAGCGAAGAGGATGGAGGAAACTGGGAATCACAACTCTAGCCAAGAAAGACTGAGCAGGGACTAAGATTAGTGATTTTAGAAACTAGGCTGGAGTCTATGGCCATACCACCCTGAACGCTCCTGATCTCGGAAGCTAAGCAGGATCGGGCCTGGTTAGCACTTGGATGGGAGAAACTAGGCTGGACACAGACAGTGAGTGGGAAAGCAGTATCAGATGAGCTAGTGATGTAGACAAGGGCCAGATAATGCAGGACTTACTGGCCATTTATAAGATTTTCTGCTTTGTCCAAAGAGTTGTGGGAAGCTGTTGGAAGGTTTTAAATAGGAGAGTAAGGATCTTGGGTTTTTTTCTTTTTCTTTCTCTAAATTTTTATTTAAATTCTAGTTAGTTAACATACAGTATAATATGAGTTTCAACTGTAGAATTTAGTGATTCACTTCCACATAATACCTGGTGTTCATCACAAGTGCCCTCCTTCATACCCATCACCTATTTAATATTTAAGCCCATCCCACTGACCACCTACCTCCCCTCCAGCAACTCTCAGTGTGTTCTCTACAGTTCAGAGTCTGTTTCTTGGTTTGTCTCTTTCCCCCACATCCCCATGTTCACCTGCTTTGTTTCTTAAATTCCACTATGAGTGAAATCATGTGATATTTGTCGACCTCTGTCTGATTTATTTCACTTAGCATTATGCACTCTAACTCCATCCACATTGTTGCAAATGATAAGATTTCATTCTTTCTTATGGCTGAGTAATGCTTCAGTGGACATAGGTATGCAGATATCTCTTTGAGATCTTGATTTGATTTTCTTTGCACATATACCTAAAAATGAAGTTGCTAGATCATATGGCAGTTCTCTTTTTAATTTTTTGAGGAACCTATATGCTGTTTTTCCCTAGTAGCCACATCAATTTATATTCCCACAAACAGTATACAAGAGTTTTCTTTTCTCTACATCCTCACACTTGTTATAGCTTGTCTTACTCTAATATGTGGAAGGTGTGGTTTCAATCTGCATTTTCTTGATTAGTGATGTTGAACACCTGTTTTCATGTACTTGTTACCCATATGTATGTCTTTTTTTGTAGAAAATCTCTTCAATTCCTCTGTCCATTTTAAAATAGGATTGAGTTATATGAGTTTCTTATGTAATTTGTGCATTAATGCCTTATCAGATATATGATTTGCATATATTTTCTCCCATTTGAAGATTGCTTTTTCAAATTATTGATTTTTTCTTTGCAGTGCAGCAACTTTTTGGTTTGATGTAGTCCCACTTATTTTTACTCTTTTTGCTTCTGCTTTTGGTGGTGTATTCATAAAACCATTGCCAAGACCAATATTAACTACTTCCTACATTTTCTTCTAGGATTATTATGGTTTCAGGTCTTATGTTAAAGTCCTTAATCTATTTTCAGTTAGTTTTTGTAAGTGGTGTAAGATAGGGGTCCTATTCCATTTTTTTGCACTTGAATATTCAGTTTTCCCAACATCATTTATTGAAGAGACTATTCTTTTCCCCTCTGAATACTGTTGGTTCCTTTATCAAATCGATTATGTATGTGTGGGTTTATTTCTGGGCTCTTAATTCTGCTCCATTAGTCTGTGTCTGTTTTTGTGCCAGTACACAATGCTTCAATTACCATAGCTTTGTAATATAGTTTAAATCAGAAAGTGTGATGCCTCAACCTTTGTTCTTTCTCAAGATGGCTTTGGATATTCAGGATATTTTATAGTTCCATAAGAATTTTAGGATTATTTTTTCTATTTCTGTGAGAAATGTCATTGGAATTTTGATAGAGTGTGCATTGCATTTATATATGACTTTAGGTAGTCTGGGCATTTTAGAAATATTAACCCTTCCAATCCATGAATGTGGGTTATCTTTCCATTTATTCATGTTTTCAATTTCTTTGATCAGTGTCTTGTAGTTTTTGAAATGCAAATTTTTTTTACTTCTTTGGTCAAATTTTTTCCTAAGTGTTCCTAAACTGTGGCTTTTTCATACACAGTCTTTATTATGTTGTGATATGTTTCTTCTATTTCTTCTTATATCTAATTTCTTGATAACTTTTTTCATGAAACAATGTTAAATTTTGTCAAATGTTTTTTCTTCATCTATTGAGATGATCATAATTTTTGCCTTTCATTCTCTTAATATAATGCATCACATTTAATGATGTACATATTTTGAAACATCCTCACATCCCAGGGATAAATCCCACTTGATTATCATGAATGATTCTTTTAATGTGCTTAAGTTCAGTTTGTTAACAATTGGTTGGGAAGTTTTGCATCAATATTCATCAGAAATATCAGATTGTAACTTACTTTTCTTATAGTGTCTTTATCTGGCTTTAATATCCAGACAATGTTGGTCTTGTAAAATGAATTTGGAACTGTTCCTTTCTCTTCAATTTTTTGGAGGAGTTTAAGAAAGATTGGCACTAATTCTCTTTAAATATTTGGTAACAGTTACCAATAACACCATCTGCTCCTGAGCTTTTCTATGCCGGGAGTTTTTGATGACTGATTCAATCTCTTTACTGTTTATTGAGATTCCCCCTGTTTTGTTTTGTTTTTCCATGACTCAAACTTGTTAGGTTGTATGTTTCTAGTAATTTATCCATTTTTTTTGTAGGTTGTCTAATCTGTTGCCATATACTTGCTCATTGTAATCTCTTAGGGATCCTTTGTATTTCTGTTGTATCAGTTGTAATGTTTCCTCTTCCATTTATATTATCTGAGTCCTCTTTCTTTTTACCTTGGTAAATGTAGCAGAAGTTTTGCCAATTTGTCTCTCTTTTCAAAAAGCCACTATCCATTTTAGTAATACTTTTTCCCCTCTATTTCATTTATTTCTGTCCTGATCCTTGTTATAGCCTTCTTTTTGCTAACTTTGGACTTCATTTAGCCATGGATTTCTAATTCTTGAGGTATAAAGTTGGGTTTTTTATTTGAGATCTTTCTTATAAACTTCTTTTTGGACTTCTTTAGCTGCATCACGTTAGTTTGGTATGGCATGTTTTCATTTTTGTTTGTTTTAAAATACTTGTTGACTTCTCTTTTTATTTCATTTTGGACTAATTGGTTGTTATGTAGTGTATTATTTAACTTCTACATATTTGTGGATTTTCCAGTTTTCCTTCTGTTATTGATTCCTAGGTTCATACCTTTATGGTCAGAAAAGGTAATTGGTATGACTTCCATCTTTTAAAATATGCTAAGACTTGCTTTGTGATCTAAAATATGATATATCCTGCAGAATGTTCCATGTGTGATTGGAAGAATATATATTCTGCTGCAGTTGGATGGAATGTTCTTTATGTTAGGTCTATTAGTTCTGAAGTGTAGTTCAATTTCAATGTTTCCTTATTGAGTTTCTGTATGGATGATTTATCCATTGTTGGAAGTGGGGTATTAAATTCCCCTACCATGATTATATTGTTGCTGATTACTCCCTTCAGATCTGTTCAAATGCTCTGTTGTTGCTTGCATGTATATTTACAATTGTTATATCTTCTTGGTGAATTCATCACCCTATCATTATATAATGACCATCATTGTCTCTTGTTACACTTTTTTCTTGTTACATTTTTCAATTAAACTCTATTTTGTCTGATATAAGTATAGCTATTTGGTTCCTTTTGGTTTCCATCTACGCCCTCTTCTTTTGTCTAAAATAATTTGAGTCGGGCTTCTGTCATTAAAAGAGCACTGGATTAATTTCTTTATGCATTTTTAACAAATAACCAAAACTTAGTCATTTAACACAACACAAATTTAGTGTCAGAGTTCTGGAGGTCTTAGTGTCTTAGTGGACTAAAATTAAGGTATCAGCAGGGCGGATTCTTTCTGGAGGCTTCAGGAAATCATTTGTTCCTTGTCTTTTTCAACTTCTAGAGACCACCTTGGCATCCCTTGGCTTGTAGCTGTATCATTCTGACCTCTGTTTTCATGATTACTTCACCTTCTCCTTTAGTTAAATTTCCCTCGACCTCCCTCTTATGAGGACACATATAATTACATTTAGGGCCCGCCTGGATAACTCAAATTAACCCTTCCCTTATTAAGATTCATAACTTGATCACATCTGCAAAGTGTTTTTTGTCATACAAAGTAAAATTCAGAGATTTGGGGAATTAGGATGTGGACATGTTTGGGAGAAGGGTCATTATCAAACTGTACTGTGGTAATCTCTATAAGTAGGGAAAGTTATATATATATATACATATATATATATATATATATAGTACGTATTTGTATGGAATGACAGTATAGTCTTTTGTTACATGTTAGAATCAGTTCAGACTAGCAAAAAGGGGAGATAGAAGTGGGGAAGTAATTGACAAGACATACCCACTCACTATATTGAATACGTTAAATAGACATGACCCAGTGCTTGATTTAGTCTGAAGTGTTCTAGTTACTATATGTCTGACTTGAGGGAAACTGGGAAGGAAATTCTAATAGGAGAAGATGACAGGCAACAGTGACAAAAGTGGCAAAATGTTAGAACGTCCTTGAATATTCTTACAATACTGAGCACATTATAAAGGACCTCTCATAAGGCACATTAACTGTAAAAGAGTAAAGTAAATTTCTAAGTATTTTGTTGAAACTCTAAAATATATAACATTTAATAGTACAATATATTATATTATAATTACTCAACTAATTTATAAACTATCATTAAATATTCCCTTATTTTATGGAGTATGTTATGTTAGTAAAAAGAAAAATAGAACACTATATATAGGATGATTTTTTAAGTTCATTCTTTATCTTTGTCTCTGAAAACTATTATTAAGTGTATAATTTTAAGTTGTTCAACTGTGAATTTTCCTACCATACATTCTTTTTGAGGAAATAGACCCTCACAGGAAGAAATGAATTACCAGGCAATATGTTTTTAAATATACTTCTGATGATAGAATACTAGGGAGAATAATGGGGGATGTGACTTAGAGTAGTTTCTCAAACAATTTCCCCCAGACACCTGCCTTGGAATGATCTGCTATGTATTAAAAATGCAGAATCCTGGGCTTCAAACCACTGTTTGTATTCATTTCCTAAGTCTGGTGTAACAAAATGCCACAAAACGAGTGGCCTAAAACAAATGAATTATTCTCTCATAGTATTGGATTTCAAAAGCAAAATGTTGGCAAGCTGGTTCCTTCTTGGAAGCTCAGAGGGAGAATCGGCTCTCTGCCTCTTCCCTGGCTTGTCTTGCCAATAATCCTTAGTGTTCCTTGGCTTACAGCTGCATAACTCCAGGCTCTGCCTCTGCTATGGCTTGGATATCTTCCCTGTGTGTGTGTGTGTGTGTGTGTGTGTGTGTGTACATGACTTCACATGGTATTCTCCTATCCATGTCCCTACATCTGCTGTCCTCTTCTTATAAGGACTCCAGTCATATTGAGTCCTACTCCTATATAACCTCATTTTAATTTATGTCTTAATTACATATACAAAGACCCTGTCTCCAAATAACACCATGTTCATGAGCACTAGACATTAAGACTTTAATACATTTTTTGGGAAGATACAATAAAGTCACAGCACTATCTAAACAGCAATCTCTGGAAACTGAAGTCCAGACTTCTGGATTTTTAATAATTAAAAGCTGTTGCTTTAAAATTTCTCAGCTGTTGATCTAGCACCAAGTCAGGTTAAAATGTTGCCATTTGTAATAAAAAATTAAGTCAGCAGTAATTCTGGTTTTGATAGTTGAGAGGCCCTCCATTATTTTAGGATTTCCAGATTACAAAATAGAAGGAATGTCATTTCTGAAATTATAACTGATTATTACCCTCTTAAAAACACAGAGAATATTTTATAGCATTGTTAGTAATGAGATTTTGTGCTATTTCAAATATAATAAATTCTTCTTCGCATTTTTTAGAGTGTATTAATGTTCATTTAGTAACTTACAGAAAAAAATCTTATAAGTACAATTAAGATTTTCTATCTTCTGATAACTTAGAACAATGACATCACTATATCCTAAGCTACACACCCTAAATTTTGTACTGAACTGTGTTTCACTTAAAAGTGTGGCAAAGTGTATTCATTTTCCAGTGAAGATTGGCTATGAGGCCCAGTGGACAATTCTCTTTGTTGGGAAATGTACATTTACCCAAGATAGTATGGGTTGGACTTGGAGTGCATTAATTAAAGGCAAAAATAAGGGAGTGAGAGAAAGTAAGAATATCTGCAATCTTAGCAATATTTTGTTAAAACAAGGTAAACTTTCATAATCAAAATTTCATTTTTCTATAATATACAACTAAGAGATGATAATGATAATTCTAATTGAATTATAATTGTATACAGTACTTATGATGTTATAATAACTAAAATGCTTACTATTTGTCATTGTCACTGTCACTATAGTAAAACAAAAGAATATGTTAAGCAAACATTGTGTTATTCTCCACTGGTGTTAAGTACCCTTTATTTCCTACTAATCAATTCTTTGTCTTGATTAAATTCTGGACATTCAGAGACTCATCATAAATGTGGAATATGTTGTCATTCAGAGGATTCAGTTATTGCCAATTAACTGGAGTTACACTATTCTCTTTTTCTAGATTTATGTCCAAAGAGGAGTATTTTTTCAACTATCCCTTTTCAGGAGCATCAAAATCATAGATAAATGTAGAAATTTATATTCCTTGTATATTCTTTGTACAAAAAAAAAGTACTCCTCCTCACTAAATATTTGTCTTCTGAAACACTAACCTAAAATTCATATTTTGTGGATATCTTTATAAAGCATAGTCTGTTACTTAATAAAGCCAACTTTAAAATGTTTTAATTACAAGAGCAAAGAAAAAAAGTATTTAGAGGAGACTCAAGCATAGACTTTTTTTCCATTTAAAATCTTACCAGATCATTTTTAAAATTCCTCAACATCTAGGCTCTTAGTAATAACCCCTCTTATTTCTTCCATATCAACCCATGGTTTATGTGCTATTTACACACTTACAGTTCACCACCTTGATGACGTAAATTTTTCTTCTGCCTCAAGAAAGTCCTTGTTATTTCTCCTTCTTTTTCTTTTCCTCAAGAAGGTATGTTTCATTAAGTAAAAGTTAAATATTGTATCTTTACACTACATAATGGGTATATATCTATGCATCTACTACATTATCTATAATACAGCAGAATATAATTTTATAATAATAGCACAAATATAGCACTTGGTTTGAGCCAAGCACTCAGTGAAGGCAGTATATTATTAACCCCATATCCAAATGATAAAATTAGGGTTTGCAAATGTTAAATAGCTTACCAAAGGCCAAACATCTAGTAAATCATGTTCTTGGGATTAAAAACCAGGTCATTTGGTTCTAAAGTGAGCTCCTCAGCCTTTTGCTGCATTGGGTACATTTCAGAATATCATCAGCTTTTCTTACAAAAATCAACCACTTTCTCTTTATTTGGGGGGAAATCAAGGTGAAATGAAGAGCACAGATTTTGAAATTAGACAGACATTTGTTTCAAGTCCTGAATGATTTTTTAATAGCTCCAAACAGTGGGGATATTATTCAAATTTCTGACTATCTGTATATTCATCTGCAAGACAGGGATAATTATACTTTATAAGGTGGTGGCTAAGAAATTAAACTATGTAGATCGAGAGATAGAACCTGGCACTGTTTTGCTATTTAGCTGAAATACTGAAGATACCTAAGATCAGAGAGGAAAGATGAATTATTCAATAAATTATGTTTGATCAATGTCCTAATCAATTAAAGATTCTAAAAAAAATGCTATTCCAAAACTTCTAGATGGATTAAAAATGTCCATATAGCTTTTAAAATACTAGAAGTAAAACACTAAGACAATGCCAAGATCCTAAACATAAAAAGAATAAGATAAAAACATAAAATATTTGTTTATTAAAGGCAAAACTTTAAAATTACTTATGAGAGGGAAAGTTATACATAACACATTCAAGAGATAAAAATTTAATGTATTTAATTTGTGATGAGGTTTTCCAACTCCAAAATGAAAAGACCAACTCCCAATTGAAAATGAAAGCTCATGACTGACTAAATTTACAAGAGAAGAAATTAAAATGCTCAGTCAACATATAAAAAGAGGCTCGATGTCAGCTTTAAAAAATGAGTTTAAAAGACCTCTTTTTCATGGGTGCCTGGGTGGCTCAGTGTGTTAAGCCTCTGCTTCCGGCTAAGGTCATGATCTCAGGGTCCTAGGATCGAGCTCCGCATGGGGCTCTCTGCTTGGTGGGGAGCCTGCTTCCCTCTCTCTGTCTGCCTCTCTGCCTACTTGTGATCTCTTTCCCTCTGTCAAGTAAATAAAATAAAATCTTTTTAAAAAAGACCTCTTTTTCATATTTCAGATCTCCTAAATTTAAAACTATAGTTGTAAAGAGCAGTGGGAAATTTTCTTTATTGAGCACTGTTTAGGACAAGTGTAAACTGACTTAGCATTTTTGAAAGATGATGTAGAAAAATCACGGAAATTTATCATATGCAGCCTCGTTTACATAGAAATCCCACTTCTAAGTATTTAGCCTAAGGAAATTGCACATCGCAAAATGTTTTATGAAAAAAGATTCACATTATGGCAATCTAATAATATAAAAACTAGAAAATAGATTACCATTAATATGGCACTTGTTCAATAAACATTTTTATATGTATTTTTTAAACAATAAAGTAGAACTCTGCCATGTTAGATGCTCATTAAGTAGAGACATAGATAGCTGAACAGTATTTAAATATATATGTTATGATACCATTTATATATGAAGAGATATACTTCATTATCTATATATTTGTAAACAAAAATTACATATGCTTTTTGTATGTATCTATTGTTTTAATTTCTGATGACAATTAGAAAAATAAATGTATTTCCATTTTGAAAACTTAATTATGAATTTAGTTTCTCTCTTGTTTTATGTTGGGTTTAAGTGTATATGTACAAATATTTTTAAGATAAAAATTATGAGCTCAAATGTAACTCAGATTCTGAGGAGTTAGATAATATTTATCTCTTTACCGTATATGTTTTGGTGTTAAAAGTTTATGTTGAAGTATTTTAGGAAATTTCAAATACTTTCATTAACCTACTCTAAAACTCCTTCCAGGGGTGCCTAGGTAGCTTAGCTGACTCTTGATTTGGGCTCAGGTCTTGATTTGAGGTCCTGGCAGGGAGC